>JASDQU010108199.1:35204-45751 GCA_032191745.1 Picea mariana | reverse complement strand
TCGAACCGACCGTTCAAAAAGAATTGAATAAGCTCCTTAATGCTAAAATAATTTTTCCTGTTAGACACACTCAGTGGGTTTCTAACCTCGTCCCAGTCCGGAAGAAAAATGGGGAAATTCGACTTTGCGTCGATTTCCGGAACCTTAATAGAGCATCTGATAAAGACAACTATCCTGTCCCACCTATGGAATAGATCCTTCAACAGGTATCTAGTTCCGAGAGGCTATCTCTATTGGATGGTTTCTCTGGATACAACCAAGTCCTGATGTCTCCATCGGACCAACTAAAAACCACCTTCCGTACTCCGTGGGGCACTTATGCTTATCGTAAAATTCCCTTTGGATTGATTAATGCTAGTGCCACTTTTCAGAGAGCAATGGATATTGCTTTCCGAGGCTCAATCAATCAGTTCATCGTAGTTTACTTAGATGATGTGACTATATTTTCTAAAAACAAAAACAATCATCTAGCTCACTTATGAGCTGTCCTACTGCGATGTTGTAAATACGACATCTCCTTTAACCCCAAAAAGTCTATCTTTGCAGTAGAACAGGGTAAACTCCTAGGATTCATTATGTCTAGTGAAGGTATGATTATTGACCCCAAAAGGACTCAAGTCATCGCAAAACTTCCCCCTCCTACATCCAAAAAGTCTATGCAGTCTTTATTAGGCCAGATTAACTTTGTGAGAAGATTTGTCCCCAGTTTCTCCGAAATGGTCAGGCCTCTACAGAATTTGATCAAGAAAGACACCCAATATCACTAGGGACCCCTAGAAAATCAAGCTTTTAATGCAATAAATAAGGCCATAATAGACGCTCCGTCTCTCATGAGCCCAGATTTTTCCCAAGACTTTACACTCTATACTTTTTCTTCTGACTGTTCCTATGCCGCCGTCCTAACCCAAAAGAATGTCGAGAACAACGAAGAACCCATCGCCTTTATGAGATACTCTTTCAAAGGCGCTGAACTTAATTACCCAGCAGTAGATCGGGAAGCCTACGCTGTTTTCAAAGCAGTTAAGCACTTCCAGTCCTATCAAGTCAAGGATGAAATTCCTTGTCCCCTACCTAATCGTAAGGAACTTGTTAGTGTAGAAGGAACTAGGAGAAAAGAGAGACAACTGGGTCACCTCCTTGCAGGAGTATGACTTAGAAATTACCCCGGCTCAGATAGTGAGAGGCCAAGGGTTATGCAATTTAGTTGTTGATTCAGCAACAGGACAACAAGAAGAAAGTGATACGTCAAACCTAGGACAAAGCAATCAAAGTGTAGTCTGTTGCGCACAAAACTCTGTCAGTCCTTAGTACGACGATATAAGATTCTGTCTTGAACATGGGTCAGCCCCCCGTCACCGTGACCCCGCCAAAAGAAGAGAGTTGAGACTGAAGTCTTCTTCCTTTCATCTGGTTAATGGTATCATGTTTCTTCAAAGTTTTGATGGCGTACTGATGTGTTGTCTTGAAAAGGACAAAACAGAAAAATTCTTGCTAGAGTTACATGCAGGAGAAGATGGGGGTCATTTTGGTGGTGATACCATTGTTCATAAGGTTTTACGAGCCAGTTATTACTGGCCCACACTTTTTAGAGATGCCCATGCCTTGTGTCGTAAATGTATCATCTATCAGAAAGCATCAGGGCGGTTACAAAAACCAGCCTTTCCCTTGCAACCCGTTTCAGTAGATTCTCCTTTCCAGCAATGGGGCCTTGATATCATAGGTCCAATCAACCCCCCGTCCTCACAACAGCACAAGTTTATTGTGACAGTCACGGATTACTTTACACGATGTTCTGAAGTTGTTGCGCTAAGAACTATCAACACCAGTCAGGTAATTGCCTTTATAAACTTGAATATTATCACTCACTTTGGTATCCCTGATTGTTTAGTTTTCGATAATGCTTCTTAATTTTCCTCTCTTGAGATGAGCGAATTCGCCTTGGAAAGAGGAATCAAGCTGAAGTATTCTGCGATTTACTACCCCCAGGGAAACGGACTAGAAGAATCAACAAACAAGAACTTGATCAAAATTATCAAGAGAACGGTGGTTGAAAATCATAAGAATTGGCACAATGCGTTGCTAAATGCACTGTGGGCTGATAGGGTAACGCCAAAATTTGCTATAGGTAACTCCCCCTTTTTTCTCGTTTATGGCAGAGAGGCAATTCTGCCACCTCACATTCTTCTTCCTTCACTTCAATTGTCACAGAAGGTCCAAGGAGAAGATTATCCCCCTTTGGAAAGTCGGATTAACACTTTGATGAAGCTAGAAGAGGTAAGGGCCCAAGCTAAGAGTAAGTTAGATCAACATCAACAATTGGTTAAAATCTGGTTCGATTCTAATTTTGCTTCTGATAGGAATTTTGAAGTAGGCGATCTCATCTTGAAGTGGGACAAACCACATGAGGGAAAGGGTGAACATACAAAATTTCAAAATCTGTGGCTTGGACCATTTTTAATTGCTGAAAAGTTGGGTCCCAGTTCTTTTCGATTGCAGAATCTTGAAGGGTAGCTTGACACCTACCCGGTGAATCCCTGAAAAGATACTTTGCTTGATGACTACCCTTGTATATTATGTAAATATTTTATTTTGTTTGCATTTTCGTTTGCTTTCTGTTTTTTATTTTGATTTGAATTTATCAGTTTTTGTTTTCTTTAAAATACACGCACCTGTATACTGATATATTTAGACAAGGACAAAAGAAATTTTCTTCACTGAAATAACTTCCAAAAAATTTGTACAAACATCAATGGTATATTTCTGAAATTTATATCTGTGTTGGAAAAGTCTGTGTTTGAAAGAAGTTTACCGATTTCGATCTCTGAGTAAAGTTTGTCATGATCATCCATTATCTTTTTACGTTGTCCCTATTCCGTAAAGGAATGACTCAGAAGATGTCTCCCTGTCTTAGAAAGTTGTTTTTGTAAGTAAAACATCTCTGGATCTAAATAATGGACAGTCTAAAAAATTCTGATAAGATCTGAAAAAATATGTTAAAGAATCATGATTTTCAGCATCACCCTGCTCAAATATATATCTATGAAAAGAAAAAACAAAATAAATTATGAATAAGAGCTGTGGGAAGTGCTTGTAAACCCGCAGGGATGCTGAACAGATCTACTGGCAGCAGATAAATGCATGCATGGCGCCAAGACAACTTCACTGGGGTACTGAACAGGCCCACTGGCAATGAAGCAATGTCGGGTATATGAAAATTTGCAAAAAAGAAACCTCTTTAATGTCCTTTATTCTGATCCAGAACTTCTTGGTAGGATACGGATGTCAGAGTGGGTTAAATGGAAACCCCATCGAGGCTATGGATGCCTGCTGGTAGCAGTGGCTATGCCAATAGTATTGAAGATTTTATCTTTAATATCGTGACCTGTTGATCTTAAGACTGTTATCAGTTTTCATCTTTTGAAACACTACTGGAATAGTGGTTAATGGTGATGTTTATACTATTTTCTGGTTGCTATTTTTGAGTTGGAATTATCTTCGCTGTCCTAATCTGAATTTGTTTCTTTTGACAGAGATAATTGCTTCTACCAGTGTGTCTCCATTGTTGGCAGCCAATTCACTTTTTCCATTGTCTTATAAGCTGCCTACACCAATGTTTTGCAAACATCAATTTTTCGTCGCAATTTTTAAATAAACGACACTTTTATTTTTTGTGACATTTGCACATCTGCCTTCGTTTCATTTTCACGACTGTAAGCGTGAAAAATTCATCTTTCAAAGTCTCATTGAAGTCATTATTTGAACTTTCGCTATCCTTGTCAATACGCCTATTGCGCTCACATTTCACCTATCGTTGTGTAGCTGGAAGAACTTTTGAACCATACTCATTGGACATCCCTATATTGATTGTGTGACTTGGTTTCATTGAGTTTGCAATGCATTAGCATTTGGATTTGCATTCATTTGACTTACTTGACCTTTGGTTTCATAAGATACATGGGTGTTATGATTAAATCTTTCATATATATATATATATCTTTTTAATTTAATGCCTATGTTTATGTTTTCATAACTATTGGTATGTTGGTTACATGAGCACCCATTGGCACATTGGTTAAACTATCGATTATATGAGCTGATACATTGGTGCATAGTTGATTTTGGTTTTGATTTATATGTCGGGTGTTTAAAACTATGGCATAATGTTTGCGTGCGTTGGTTTATACATTGATTTTATTGGTTGGGCAAATGACTTGATTGTTGAACTGCTATAATGGATTGACCAGCTATGTAAATTGCCAGTTGTACTTTGGCAATAATTGTTTTGCATGGCAGAGATAAGCTCCACCACCTTCGCATGATGGCATTTATGCTTATCCCATATTCATCGTTCACTTCTGTTAGCTTGGGTAGCTTTTCTCCTGTGTGTGTTTCAACCCAAACCCTCGGCTTACCATGTGCTCGGCTCCATGGCACCAGTCGTGCGAATCGAGCCAAACAGCAACCAAGCCTTGTTAATGTTTGACAATGCTCAGAAAGATCTGGAGGACAACAGATAGCTCACCTTCGTGCAATGATTTGAGGGCTTTAACCTAGCTGTAGAACGACAGTTTACCGTGACTTTCGATGGCTGTAGAGCCAAGGTGGGTGACACCCAGTTGGAAATTGACGAGGATTTTATTAGCTCTGCCACAGGGTTACCCTCCTCAGGACAGCGTTGGTTCAAAAATTCAAAGGTCGAGGAAGTGTCGTGGACACTGCTATTCGTTTCATGCAAGGTCACCTCTGTGACAGAGGTATGCCCATCTCTGCACTTAAACCACGATGGCATGATACTTTGATGATAGTCAAACAGTTTGTGACCTGTGAAGGTCGATATGGACTTGTGTTTCTCTACCACCTGCGTTTGCTAATGATTTTTTTGGATTCTCGTTGAATATGCCCTTTTACTTTCATCGAATCCTATATAAAATGTTGAAGAGGTTTAAATGATAGAAGGATGATAGTAGCATGTTCCACTATGGGCTTATTAAGCTTATCGTTGTGCATCACTTGAGTTTACATGGTGATAGTTGGAGGGCTTTCATCACCCGAAATGGTTTCGATGACACTGACCCTGTCTAGGTTGACAAACCTGTGGTGAGTGAAGCCAAGGCTGAGCCACCTGTGCCCTTCCATATCCTACTGCCTCCTCCTAAACCCTCGACTGACACTAAGGTTGACTTACCCGACACTATAACTGAGAAGTGTGAGACTATTAAGAAGCCTGCGAGCAAAAAGCCCAAGGCAAACCCTACTGCTAATGCCAAAGGGAAAAGAAATGCCTGACTCATTTCAAGAATGGCTAGAAATAAGCCTAAACCCTCTGTTGAGCGAGACCCTATTGTCCTTACTGAGGATTCTGATTCTGATGTGGAACGTTTCTTAGCCAGCGAGTACCCTTACTCACAGGGTTTATGCCCCGAACCACCTTATGATTTCATGTCGAATCTTCCCCCCTGACTAAGAAACAACCCTAGCTACCCTGGTATCAAATTGCCTAACGAAACCCTCAGTAATGTGATCAAACCCTCGCCTGCTCTTTCAAACCCTACACAGTCTTCCTATGACCAATGTGATTTATGGCTCGAATGATACTACATTGACGTTCCTATACTCCAATCGAAAATTCAATCACTGGAAGACCAAATTGCAATGTTGACCAACCAAAGAGACTAGCTCCAAGCAACTAATAAGAAGCAAAAGACAACTGGCTCCATCCTTTTCAAAAACGTTGAATCAGCTACAGTCGTTGTCAACTCCAAGTTGGCATAATCAAGCCGTCTCGTCGCTATACAAGTATGAAATTTGATATCGTTTCCGTTCTTGCGAATGATCAGGGTTGATATAATGATTTGAAATAGCTCTGTCTCTCATTCAAATGGCTTTGTCATTCGGTGATCATCCTTTACATTGTTTTTCTTTTATTTGATATACGATTTGCCCATGGATTTTTATTGGATTTGAATGGTTTTCATTTGGATTTGATTTGCTAAGTTTGTCTGATTGAAGTAACGAAATTAATGGTTTGTTTTCAATTCAATTCGTTTTGTATCCACTCCAAACAGGAAGTTTTCAAATTCAATTTAGAATACGATTATGATTGGATATGATTTCGTTATAATTCATATGCTGTGATTGGTGAACGATTTCAATGAATTTGGTTGTTACGATGCTATGTTGTATAATGTTCTAGATTTGATTGTTTCCAAGTTGGGAAAAATGACTCTGTTTTTTTTATGAAAACGATACGTTCATTTAAGTCTGTGCGAATAATGTTCATTCCCGAATCATGGAAAGATTATGATTTTCAATGATAATGTTAAAATCCAGTTGTTCGATTCTCTTGCTAGATTCGTATCAGAGATACTGCTCTGTTTGATGTTAAATTTGCAAAATGAATCGATTGATTGTGTTATCCCTACCAGATCCGGTTATAATTCGTTTGAATGGAACGATGTTGATTAGGGTCAATCGATCTTGATTGCCCAATTTGCAATAACAAAGTACGAATTATGTTGCTAATTGATCGATCCTGTTACGATTTTATTTGAATTGATTTTCGCGCCAGTTTGAATTGATCTATTCGTGGCATGAATCGTTTGTTGTGTTAACACAGTTACAATGATTTGAAAATGATCTGGTCGAATTCGTATTTCATGTTGACAAGGCGACGTAACCATGCTTACAATTTGTTTTGATTATGTTGATTTCGATTGGATATGAAACAATTGCATTTCTGTTCCATATGATTTTATCACCCGACTTTGTGGTAACAAAAGAAACAGAGTATTCCTATCTCTGTATTCGGTTGAATGATTTTTGATCCTGTTTGATTTCGAATGGTATAATAATTTTAAATTAAATGATTCGTTTTCAAATAGGGTTTGGAGGTTAATTGAATTTGATTCTTTAAAAGATTTTCAATTAATTTTAATACTGATTATGTGTCTTATTTTAGACCAGCTACAGAATCAGAGGATTCTGTAGCTAGTCTATAGAATTAGATTTTTATTATTTTATTAATAAAATATCCTTCTAACTTGTTCATTTTTGGTCCATTTCAGGTAAATTCAAATTGCAAGGGATATGATGGACAATCTAGGGGATATTTTTGTATTTAGTTTTATTTTAGTTTCCTAGTTTAGTTGAACTTGGGAGATCCTCCCAGATTTTATGTAAACATTTTGATAACTTCCACAGGGAGGTTTTACCCTGTGGAAAACTTATAAATACTTATTATTTTGTGTAATAAGGATCATCCTCACTTGTGGGAGAACCAAGCTATGGATTCCTAATGCAAACTGAGACAGAAGTTGATGTTCTGCTACAACTTTCGTTTTCATAATATCAATCTTTTGTTTCATGTTTATGTTTATTAATTTGCATTTGATTAGTGACTACTTTAGCTATCATAGTATTTTGCAAAATGATATGAATTAATTAATATGATCCATGTCTGATTTCTTTCACTGATTTAAAAACATAGCAATTACTTGGTTCAGTTTATGAATGACAAATTTCTCTTCTTCATCAATTGAATTATTTATGTATAGATCTTTGCATACTGGTTTACCTAACTGTGGAGATTTATAAATTATATGATTGTTGTGATTTTTATGTCTTGTTTGTCCTGTAAACAAACTTGAAGAGCATTGTAGCTATCGTTTACAAGAAGCTTCTGGATTATTCAGTGTGGGTTTCCTCCCTCCGATCTACTAACACATTCATCATACACAGGGCAAACCTGGAGTGTTTCCAGGTCAGTTTTTTATTTATTTGTTTATTATATTAGTAGTTTAGTTAGACATATGTTTTAGTTTAGATTAGTAATTAGAATTAGTATATTAGTAGTTTAGTTTAGTTAGTTTCCGTTTTATCTATGTTCATAAAATTATAAAATAAACAAAAAATATCTGTCTCTGTCTTAGGGCAGAATGGAAATGAGTTTTTTAGGTTTTATTCAAATCTCTAAATTGTAGATATTGTACATTTTGTGAATAAATTATATTTCAATTAGTAGTTAGTTAGTTAATCAGTTTGAGTTAGTTTAGTATTAGATAGTAGATTGTATATATAGAATAGTTAGATTAGTTAGTTTGTTTTAATGGTTAGTTTTTAGTTAGATTAGTTTATTAGTTAGTTTTAGTTAGTTTTAGTTTAGTTTGCTTTATTTGTTTTCTTTTAGTTAGATTAGTTTTAATAGTTAGTTTAGATTAATTTTCTTTAGTTTTCTTAGGACCTTAGATCAGCTAATGAAGCCGCTAAACCCGTCAGGGTGGTTCATCCCAAGCGGCTTGGGTTATTAGACAACCCTGGACCGTTTCCACTCTCTCAGTTGACGGACGGTCAATTTCGCCCGTCAACACTAGGGGAGCAGCAGTAGTAGGGAACCTCCCAGCCGGAGGGGCCGAGAGAGTCCTTAGACGAGTTGAGCGGAACTTCACTTTGCTCACTCACACAGTCCCAATGGAAGAGATAGAAGATCTACCGCCATCCATGCAGCCTCATGTGGTGGGGGCACCTCGGACATGGGTTCAATTGTTTAGGCGTTTAGCCCATGCTATGGATGATTATAACAGGGCCCATAGGCCTCGAACCTACTTAAACTTTTTATGTGCCATGAGCACCTTCTTGTATATATTTTTTGAGGGCATAAGCCCGGTGACTCATTACTATTCCCATTTTTGAGGCGCTTGCGTCCATCTATGTACTCTGGTTATTTTATGATGTTATATATGGTTTTTTATCTTTTGTGTCTTATGGATCCTGTGTGCAAAAATGTATTTACATGTTTATGTCAATGTTCTTTCATATGTGTGCAAGATGTCAATCTAAAATTTGATTCACTAGAGTATCTGTAATTTGGTTTAATCTCTTAGGAACATGAAAATATGTAATATAATCAAAGTTTCGTTCTAAGAGACGTACCCTAAGGAATCGTTGATATAAAGTTGGATCATGAACCCGGTATACTCTATTTAGCTACGACACAACTAGTTGAGTGTTGAGATAGACCCGAAGATGAGAGATACCCAATGACAAGGCGTCACGAAGCAACTCAATAACTGCACTATACTCGGCGACATTATTTGTGGTGTCACCTAAGCATATACCTCTGGAAGATAACAACTGGCCCTGAGGTGTAAATATTACCCAAGTTGCGGAGGCAAGCCTCCACGTGTGTCGAATAGCACCATCTGCATACCCAACGAACACCTTGAAATCACTTGACATCTGCCATATTGATGAAATATAACATCAATGACACGTCCATAACACTTAAAAGAAACTTAAAAAGTAATAGTACAAAGACTATACATATGTTACAAGAAGTTACCCACAATGACCTGTCTATGAGTAATACTTCTTGAGGTAGAGCCCATTTCTAGGCTCTGCCAAAGCATTCCCTTCAAAATCAACCAAACGATAAGCACCCTTTTTTAATACCTCTTTTATAATGAAGGGTCCGAACCACATGGGTTTAAACTTTCCTGCCCCCAGGGGGTCCTTGTCTTGGTTATAGACCAGGACAAGGTCGCCTTCAGAGAAAATATGAGGATGAACGGACCTATCATATTGACACTTGACCTTATGTTTGTGAGCCTCATTGGCCAGGGCTGCATCGTGATGCTTGTTGTAGGAAAATCTGCCTGCGGACAAGTAGATCGACCTCTAGAGCTTGACCCTAACCCTAGACAGAAAAGTGCTTAACGTGGACACTGAATTTCTCTCAAATCTATCCAAGCCTAATGCATGAGAAGGAAGGATGTTAGAAGTACCTTTTATCCGACGTTTGTCCCTGCACGCTCTGAGTCGCGCTCCAATCCTTTGCTCCTCGCTGAGGTCTGTGGACAAAACAAGATACGACCACTTCCTACTCTACTAACATTAGCTTGAAAATAGATCTATCACTGAGTGATAAGTTCATGTAACATCAGACACAAACTAGAAAGAAACAGGCCAACCGTGTCATATTAATGAGAATAACGACAGCAGTGCTTACAATCGTAGATGCAAATGCGACAGCTTCGTCAAGTCCTCTTTGTCTAACCCTTGCCTAAAAGATTCACAACCTGGATGACAGCAGCTTCAATGATTGATCTTCTTTGGATGACTGCAAGTTTCCTCCAAGATCATAAGTTTCACATATCCAATTCTTCCCTCAATCAGCTATGTTCCAACACCACTTATGAGATCATAAGTTTGGTGTAATTCTCCTTTTCCAGTCCTCACTTATGAGATCATAAGTTTGACATCATTCTCCAATTTGCAGACCCCTTTCACCATTAGAAAGCCTGCTTATATAGCCTTGGAGAGGCTAAACAATCTTGAGATATCCTTGGGGAGGTTGAGGATTTGCCTCCTTCAGTTGAGGACCTGCCCTAAGATCATGGCTTGATCAGGGATTCGAGCTCAATTGCCTTCCAAGAATGAAAAGAAGCTTCCCCCATCCGTCTCAACAACTTAAAAACTGCCCAGAATAAGTAGTGCTCCCTCAAAAAGGCCATCAGAGCGTTGTAGCGCTCCCTAGTAGGCTTTAGGGGGCG
>JASDQU010108199.1:10984-30017 GCA_032191745.1 Picea mariana | reverse complement strand
CCAAATTGGCATAATCAAGCCGTCTCGTCGCTATACAGGTATGAAAATTTGATATCATTTTTGTTTTGTGAATGATCAGGGTTGATATGATGATTTGAAATAGCTCTGTCTCTCATTCAAATGCCTCTGTCATTCGGTGATCATCCTGTACATTGTTTTGCTTTGATTTGATATATGATTTGCTCATGGATTTTTATTGGATTTGAATGGCTTTCGTTTAGATTTGATTTGCTAAGTTTGTCTGATTGAAGTAACGAAATTAATGGTTTGTTTTCAATTCAATTCGTTTTGTAACCACTCCGAACAGGAAGTTTTCAAACTCAATTTAGAATACGATTATGATTGGATATGATTTCATTATGATTCATATGTTGTGATTGGTGAACGATTTCAATGAATTTGGTTGTTACGATGCTGTGTCGTATAATGTTCTAGATTTGACTGTTTCCAAGTTGGGAAAAATGACTCTGTTTTTTGTGAAAACGATACGTTCATTTAAGTCTGTGCGAATAATGTTCATGCCCGAATCATGGAATGATTATGATTTTCAATGATAATGTTAAAATCCAGTTGTTCGATTCTCTTGATAGATTCGTTTCATAAATGTTGCTCTGTTCGATTTTAATTTGCAAAACGAATTAATTGACTGTGTTATCTCTACCAAATCCGGTTACAATTCGTTTGAATGGAATGATTGCGGTCAAGGTCAATCGATCTTGTTTACCCCAATTTGCAAAAAAAAATGATCGGATATCTCATACGAACTTTGTTACACCGTGTTACGATCTCGTTTGTGGACAGTTATGTGCCAGTGTTGGTTTAATTCACTTATGGTATAAATCGTTTGATATGTCGTTACAGCTATAACGAATTGTAAATCATTTTGTTTGGATTCAATCATATATCCTGTTTAAACATTGCCTGCGATTTGTTTGATGATATTGGTTTCAATTGGATATCAAACGATTTCTCAACGGTTAATGATGATTCTGTTCACCCGACTTTATGGTAACAAAAGAAACTGAGTATTCCTATCTATGTATTCGATTGAATGATTTTTTGATCCTATTTGATTTCGAATGGTATAATAATTTTAAATTAAATGATTCGTTTTCAAATGGTGATTGGAGGTTAATTGAATTTGATTCTTTAAAAGATTTTCAATTAATTTTAATACTGATTCTGTGTCTTATTTTAGACCAACTACAGAATCGCATGATTCTGTAGCTAGTCTATAGAATTAGATTTTTATTATTTTGTTAATAAAAAATCCTTCTAACTTGTTCATTTTTGGTCCTTTTCAGGTAAATTCGAATTGCAAGGGATATGATGGATAGTCTAGGGGATATTTGTGTATTTATTTTTATTTTAGTTTCCTAGTTTAGTTGAACTTGGGAGATCCTCCCAGATTTTATGTAAACAGTTTGATAACTTCCACAGGGAGGTTTTACCCTGTGGAAAACTTATAAATACTTATTGTTTTTGTAATAAGAATCATCCTCACTTGTGGGAGAACTAGGCTATGGAATTCTAATACAAACTGAGACAGAAGTTGATGTTCTGCTACAACTTTCGCTTTCATAATATCAATCTTTTGTTTCATGTTTATGCTTATCAATTTGCATTTGATTAGTGACTACTTTAGCTATCATAGTCTTTTGCAAAATGATATGATTTAATTAATATGATCCATGTCTGATTTCTTTCACTAATTTAAAAACACATCAATTACTTGGTTCAGTTTATGAATGACAGATTTCTCTTCTTCATCAATTGAATTATTTATGTATAGCTCTTTGCATACTGGTTTACCTAATTGTAGAGATTTATAAATTATATGATTGTTGTGATTTTTATGTCTTGTCTGTCCTGTAAACAAAATCAAAGAGCATCACAGCTATTGTTTACGAGAAGCGCTCGGATTATTCGGTGTGGGTTTCCTCCCTCCGATCTGCTAAAACAGTGATCATACACAGGACAAATTTGGAGCGTTTCCAGGTCATTTTGTTATTTATTTGTTTAGTATATTTATTAGTAGTTTAGTTAGATATATGTTTTAGTTTAGATTAGTAGTTAGAATTAGTATGTTAGTTTTTTAGTTTTAGTTAGTTTTAGTTTTATTTCTTGTTCATAAAATTATAAAATCAACAAAAATATATCTCTCTGCCTTAGGACAGAATGCAAATGAGTTTTTCAGGTTTTATTTAAATCTGTAAATTGTAGATATTGTATATTTTGTGAATAGGTTATATTTCAGTTAGTAGTTAGTTAGTTAATTAGTTTGAGTTAGTTTAGTATTAGATAGTAGATTGTATATATAGAATAGTTAGATTAGTTAGTTTGTTTTAATAGTTAGTTTTTTTTAGTTTAGTTTATTAGTTTTGGTTAGTTTTAGTTTAGTTAGTTTTATTTGTTTTCTTTTAGTTAGATTAGTTTTAATAGTTAGTTTATATTAGTTTTTTTTTTTTTTTCTTAGGACCTTAGATCGGCTAACGGAGCTGCTAAACCCGTCAGGGTGGTTCATCCCAAACTGCTTGGGTTATTAGACAACCTCGGACCGGTTCCACTCTCTCAGTTGACGGACGATCGATTTCGCCCGTCAACAGGTAGTTTACTGCAAAATGGAGAATAATGAATGAATATGGTTATATAATGGTAGATATGATGTATATGAGATAAGTAGTAGAATTTCTAACATCCCCATGAGTACCATCCCCTCCATGAATGCAGACATTTGGGTCCTGCAGTCACCCATAATCCATCTCAGGTGAGACTGCGTTGTGCACTCTGTGTGTCATGTATCCTTTTGGTCTCCAAAAGGGCCGAAGGTTTGTAGGGTTTTGTTGGAAACCAAAAGTTAGAACCTGGGTCAACCCAAGCTTCCAACACTTATTTTAATGAGAAAAGTTGTAGGGCTTCAGGGGTGTGTCATTCACCCATCCCAGAAGAAGAATACCATCTAGTTGCACTAGTTTAACAACTCCTAACTCCCAAATTTTCGCAACTATAAAGGTTTTGAACCAATTCATTTGTAGCTTCCCTGGATTCTTTTAATACTTACTTTCATAAGACAATAGTTTGTCACCTTGAGAAAAAGTATTGGTCGTAATGTTCTTGTCATGCTAAGCTTTTTGTCTAGCCTTATCCACAATCTGATGAAAATCTTCTAAAAATATGGCTTCTTCAGCTTCCATTAGCTCCACAACCCTTTCCACAACAAATTCATCATCTGTCATCTAAGTAACTTGTGCAATATATAAACTTGGAGTTATGAACTCAGCTGGTACTACATATTCTCTTCCATACACCAATTGAAAAGGGGTATACTTGTGTAAAGTCTTGGTAGTGGTTCGATATGCCTAAAGAATAGTTGGAACTCTCTCATCCCAATCATCCTGATTAGCACAAAAAACTTTAGTCAACCTCCTCTCTAAAATATTATTGAATGCTTCTATTGTACCATTGGCTTACAGATGATATGGACTACTTGTGTGATGTTGAATCATAAATTCTCTAGTAAGTGTAACACCCTGATTTTCCCTAGCTTGTAAATATAATTATGTTATTACTAAAATACTATGGACATGTTTGTTACATGTGGATTTTGGAAAATGATGAAACTTCGTTGAGAAGGTAATGTAAATGTTTCTGCTATTAAATAAAAATGGAAATTGTTGAAAAAATGCTAAAGGTGTTGCCAATGTAGATTATGATGTCTAATAGGGGATGGTGAGGGGAACTACTAATGGTTGAGATGACTCCTACCAAACCAATACTCTGCTGGATTTAACACGCCTAGAACTAGAGAAGTTCTCTATCTTAGATAATTTAATTACCAATAAAGATGGTAGTTGGAAAGTCTTCCTCAAGAATCAATGAGGAGATTGGCATAGTACCCGATTTGGAAACTTCCTGATATAACCCACAAATTAGGAAATGGACCCACAAAATATTGCTATAGAAGGAAAGAAAAAAGAGTAAAATCATGGGTAGAAGGCAGAGGAGACACAAAAATGGGTCTGGGGACCATATATGAAGAAGAAGAGCATTCTAATAATATGTTCTAGGTACATGAACTGCTGGATAGTGTTTTCTAGTAAATATGATAAACAAGGCTATAGAGAAATTGAGTGAGCAATCATAGTAGCCCCCCTTTCTTGGTGGATAGAATACCAGACTTCCACATTCCTATGGGAGAAGGAGAGTAACCATCATCCCCTATGGTTTGATGAGCAAAATAAGAACTCTCTCTCATGGAATCATACTCTAGCTAGGGGGTGTCCAATTGTGGAATACACTAAGAACAACTGTGCCTATGGTTAAATGGAAAGTGGCACACATTTCATTAGTTTCTAGCCATTTCTAAGTTTCAGATAAGTGTTTTTTGTGTCTTGTATTGTCATGACTAGTTTATTTTATACTATGGATTTACTGTGCTAGATAATTGTATAGCTTATTATTATTGGTTGTGGAGATTTATTATATTCCTGATTTAGAGGTGTTTGCTTTTCAGTTGTGTTTATACCCCATGAAGACTGTACACCTCAAAATATTGTACACCCCTCCACACGGGGGTGTTGTAGTGGGGATTTCCCCCCTGCGTGGTCTGGGGGGCTCATCCCCTCGGCTGGGGGGTTAGGGGGAGAATAACCCAAAGGAAAAATTGCCTTGTAAATGTATATTGTAATTTCATAGTAAATCTATACCATCCATTATAAGGTCACAGATCTGATCGTAGAAGTTATGTTAGGGTTTTTTTCCGTAGAAGGAAACCCTCTTTTATGAGGTAATTGTATTGCGGTTGTGCATTATTGAAAATATTGTATTCTGAGAGAGGATACTATGAGAGAAAGAAGAGGAAGTTACAACGGGTGTGTTGTAGGTTGTATCTCTTCATTTTGATGGATAATAAAAAGGAACAACCTGGAAATTTCTCTGGTGGACGTAGCCCACATTTGATGAACCATGTATATTTGTGTCTCTATTGTATTGTGTATCTTCTATGTTTTATTTCCGCATTTGTTTTATTTTATTTCTTCACGATACTATTTTTCTAACAACTGTTATCAGAGAGAAATGTAGCTTGTAGGAAAAGAGGGTTCTTGGTTCAAGTGGGAGAAATGGTGGAAGATGGGAAGTTTAGGGTCAAGAAATTTAATGGCCAAAAATACCAGTTATGGAAGATGCACATGGAATATTATTTATATCAGAAGGATCTATTCCTACCATTGGGCAAAATAGAAAAGAAGATGATGACCATGAAGGACGAAGAATGGGAGGTTCTTGATAGAAAGGAACTAGGAACGATACAGCTAAGCCTGGCAGCATCAATGGCTTTCAATATTTCAAAAGAAAATACAACGAAGGAGATGATGGATGCATTGGCTAAACTGTATGAAAAACCCTCGACGTCCAATAAGGTATTTCTAATTAAGATATTGTTTAATATGAAGATGACAGAAGGTGGGTCTATTGCAAATCATTTAAATTGTATGGGGACCAACTCAGGTATCATCTCTTGGTGGCTCTCGTTATTATGTTACTTTTATTGATGATGCAAATAGAAAAAACTTGGGTTTATTGCATTCAACAAAAAAATGATGTTTTTGATACTTTTAAGAAATGGAAAGATTTGGTTGAGAATGAGAAAGGAAAAAGGTTGAAGTGTCTCAGATCAGAGAATGGAGGTAAATATTGCAGCAAAAAGTTTGATGGTTACTGTTCATACCGTGGGATTTGTAGAGAGAAAACAGTTCCAGGAACACCACAAGAAAATGGTGTGTTAGAAAGGATGAGCATGACAATCATGGAGCGTGCAAGGAGTATGAGATTGCATTCTGGGTTTCTCTTACAGTTTTTGGAAGATGTTGTAAATACTATTATTTAATTAATAAACAAAGGACCTTAAATCTCTTTGGATGGTGGAATTACATAGGAGGCATGGAAAGGTAAAGAGGTAAACAATTATTTTTTGAAGACTTTCGGTTGTGAAGAATTTTTCCATATTGATAAAGAAAATAAAA
The DNA here is from genome assembly GCA_032191745.1 of Picea mariana. NCBI lineage: Eukaryota > Viridiplantae > Streptophyta > Pinopsida > Pinales > Pinaceae > Picea > Picea mariana. The sequence continues at coordinate 23,994 of JASDQU010108199.1, read as the reverse complement.
CATATCTTGAGGCAAAATCCAAGAAGTGTACCTTTATTGGATAAATTTTTAATGATTTTGGTTATCTCTTATGGGATTATGAAAATCACAAAATCATTAGAAGTAGAGATGTCATATTCAATGAGAAGGTCATGTACAAAGCTCAGTTGCAGGGAAAGAAATAGGAAAAATAAAAAACAAAATACATAGTGCTTGATGAGATCACTGAAAAAGAAATTCCAAAGGTACCAAAAAATCAAAATGTACAACAACATGAGAAAAATGTACCTCAAAATCCTACAAGTGTTGTTAGAATATCTACCAGGTTAAGTAGACCCCTTGAATGATACTCTCCTTCATTGTATTATTTATTGTTGACTGATTCTGGTGAGCTGGAAAGTTATGAAGAGGCAATGCAGTTAGAAACCAAAAAGAAGTGGGAGTAAGGCATGAAATATGAAATGGACTCCTTGGTAAATAAACAAACTTGGGACTTGGTTCAGTTTCCTATAGGAAAAAGAGAATTGCAGAATAAATGGGCTTACAAGTTGAAGGAAGAAGATGGAGGAAAAAAATGGTACAAGGCTAGACTTGATGTAAAGGGGTTTGCAAAAAAGAAAGGTATATATTTTGATGAAATATTTTCTCCTGTTGTTAAGATGACTTCAATTAGGAATATTCTAAGTCTTGTGGCAGTAGAATATTTGCATCTCGAACAATTATATGTAAAAACAACTTTTCTCCATGGGGATTTGGAGAAAGAGATTTATATGCAGTAGCCAAAGGGATATGAGGTAAAAGGGAAGAAAAATTTGGTATGCAGGTTGAAGAAGATCTTGTATGGCCTAAAGAAATATCCAAGGCAGTAGTATTTTAAGTTTGACAAGTTTATGACATAACAAGGTTATAGTAGATGTCATTCTGATCACTGTGTTTATTTTAAAAGGATAGAAAATGGAAGCTATACTATCTTGCTACAATATGTAGATGACATGCTTGTTGCAGGGTCTAATATGCAGGATATACATGTGCTCAAGAATAAATTAGCTAATTCATTTTCGATGAAGGATTTGGGTGCTTTAAATAAAATCCTTGGTATGAGAATAACAAGAGACATGAAAAATTGCAAATTGACATTGTCTTAGGGTGAGTACATAGAAAATTTGTTGGAGAGGTTTAGAATGAAGAATGAAAAACCAGTTAGTACACCTTTGGAAAACCCTTTTAAATTAACCAAATAAATTTGTCCCAAGACACAAGAGGAGATATAATACATGTCCTGGGTCCCTTATTCATAAACAATTGGAAGGTTGATGTATGTGATGGTTTGCACAAGACCAGATATTGCACATGTAGTGGGAGTTGTGAGTAGGTATATGAACAATCCAGGTAAAGAACATTGGGAGGTAGTAAAGTGGATTCTTAGGTATTTGAGAGGTAAGTTTACTCATGCATTATGTTTTGGAGGTTCAAAAATTGTTCTACAGGGATATGTTGATTCAAATATGGCAGGTGCTAAAGATAGAAAGAGGAGTACCACATGGTATGTTTTTACTGTAGGTGGAACAACAATAAGTTGTATTTTTAAACTGCAAAAAGTTGTTGCACTTTCAACAAGAGAGGAAAATTATGTTGTTGCTATAGAGGCTAGTAAAGAGATGGTTACAAAGGTTTATGGAGGAATTGGGAAAGAAGCATGAGAATAGAAGGTTGTGCTATGATAGTGAGAGTTCCATTCATATTGCAAAGAACTATACTTCCATTTGAAGACTAAGCATATACATCTCAGGTACCATTTCATACGATCTACCTTGGAAGGGACATTTGAAGTTGGAAAATATACACACTAGAAAAAATCCTGTAGACATGTTAACAAAGGGAGTAACCAAAGAGAATCTGAGTTCCTGCTCAGTTTTAGTTGGTCTTCAAGCATGAAGGTGAAGATGAGAAATTTTATAGGTCCAAGGTGGATCATAGTCCATTAGGTACGACAACAATGGATTTGTTGTTATCAATCTCCAAGTGGGAGATTGTTGGTTGTGGAGCTTGATTATCTTCTCGATTCATAGGTCTTTGTTTTTCAGTCGTGTTTATACCCCATGAAGATTGTACACCCCTCCACACAGAAATATTTCCTTGTAAATGTATATTGTAATTTCATTGTAAATATAGACCATTCATTATAAGGTTGCATATCTGACGATATAAGTTATGTTAGGGTTTTTTTCCCTAGAAGGAAACCCTCTTTTATGACGGAATTGTATTGCAGCTGTGCATTATTGCAAATATTGTATTCTGAGAGAGGAGGCTGTGAGAGAAAGAAGAGGAAGTTATAGCGGGTGTGCTATAGGTTGTATCCCTTCATTTTTTCTGAATAATAAAAAGGAAGGACCTGACAATTTCTCTGGTGGAGGTATCCCACATTGGGTGAACCACGTATATCTGTGTCTCTATTGTATTGTGTATATTATGTGTTTTATTTCCACATTTTTTATTTTATTTCTCCACTATCCTATTTTTATAACAACAATTATCATGTTCAAATGATGGAATTGTCACTCTGATTGTCTAGCTCGATGGGAAATCTGAAATAAAGTTTGGAAATTATTTTCTGTTGTTGGTTTTTTTTATGTCTCTATTCGAAAAGGGAAGCTGTTACTAATGGGTTATTACTCAAATTAGGAACAAAGTGTTGGATGATCACCTGTAGTAATATGTATGAACAAATCCCCAAGTTTTAGTAAAGTCAAGCCACTAAAATCCTCATAGAGCAGCTTGGTAATTAGGAAAATTCAATTTTTGTTAGAAACTTGAAGGTCGAGCAATTGGCTTTGGTCTCTCTATTGGTCTGGAAAATCTACTAGCCTCAGAACTTGAAGGAAGTTCAGACCTTGGTTGATATTAATGAAATAAGCCCAATGTTAAAGAGATGTAAGGTATTTTAAAAATTAAGAATAATAAAAGAATGAGAAATGAAAATTTAAGTTTAAATTTGAAATAAATGAAATTTTGAATTTAATGCATTGTGATTAATTAAGCTTCATTAGAATTTGGTAAGAGAGGAAATTTTACCAGGAATTACAAAGTAAATTTGATGTCTAAAGGGGAAAGTTTCGAGAATAGTAACTATTCCCTAAAAATATCAAAGAGATGCATGTAAATAGGAGATTAATAAATTCACATAGTTTTACCATGGAGGATTTTATTTCCAAGAAATGTAATATTATTAATGTAAATGTATACTTCTATGTTTTCTGGAAAAAGTTGTATGAATGTTAAAGTCTGGTAACTATTGGTAAATTCCCAAATTTACCATTTAAATGTTCTAATACTTGAATAATAAGGATGAAAACTATTATACTACAACTAGAAATTTTTTCCTTGTGCATGAGTAATGGAAAACTTGAAATCTTTCCCTTCCGTGCAAAAGTTTAAATTGTGCTAAGATTTTCCTAGTTTTAGATTTCATGCTTTGCAAAGGCCGTTGGGAGCTCCTAAAGGTGGTATTATTAAGGTATTTTTAATTATCAACAAATTAAATACTTGGAACTATGTATATCCTCTTATTTTCCTCAACGTAAATAATTATATAATTAGGTGAAGACTTCGGTGAGAAGTCATAAGCCAGGGTCTATGATTTATATGATAATAAAGGTTATTAAACCTAAGTATGTTATAGTTTAATTAATTATAATAGAACATAATATAATTATGTATAATATAAGTGATTAAATTTTAAGATAATCATTACAAGAGTGGTATTTAAATTAATACCAAAACCCTTTTCGAGATGTAGAATTCCCAAGGAAATGTAGAGAAAGTAAATCCTCATTAATCACTCAGCTAGTATATTAGGCTAAGTAAAAATATATTTATGAGGGTATTTAATTAATGAAGTCTAATTATCCCTACTGAGGATTAAATAATTGAATACCAAGGAATGGTATTTTAAGAAAATATTGATTAAGTAGCTTAATCAGTTTATAGGAAATGGACAAATGCTAATCTCTGGTCAAGCATGCCTTTGTATCCTATGATGATGTGGCATGTTGTGGTGGGTCCACATGTAAAGTGGATATTGATCCATATTTCACATCAGGAAACAAGTACATAGTGGTATCAAACACCAAGGTGGCAAGAAAGAAATCAATCTCAGCCATAGATCCTTGTAGGTCCCATATAAGCTAAGTGTAGATGGAGTATGAGAAGGATTATTAACTATCGTGCGAGTTGGTGACTCCAAAATAATCAAATCCATTGATGTTTCAACCCCAAGGGTTGTTGGATTTGTAGGCTAGATCCGTTAGAGTGTGTGTAGTCAGAGAGAGTCTGTTGGAGTGGATTAGGTGAGGGAAATACACTAACTCCGATGAAGAAGCAAGTCTTCGAACCACCATACGAAGGATTTATATGGGTCAGGTGGAAGATATCACATTAATACCATGTCAAATGGCACGAGTGACAAGGAACCACATGGTTTCCACATGGAAATAAAGATGAACTCAATGAATGGAAGTACAAAAACCTTGGAGAGATTGTAACTTATGATCCAGAGCTCAGTTTTGAGCATGGTTATAGTCATTGGAAAGATATTAACAAGAAGAAGACGATGGTAGTATCTAGATGAGGCTTTGAGATGATTTATTAAAGGTGAAAATTTAATACCCCATCCATTAAAAATGTACTTAGTGGGTTGGGTGTGTTACAATAAGGGTCACAATTGTCTCACTATTGAAATGAGAACCTTGATTGCTAGTTAAACTCCCAGGACACCTGAATCGAGTAATATTGTTTTAAAAAATGAAACTTATTGATGTTTCTATAGAATGATCCCTAAAATGCTCTGCTTTAGCCTAGCGATTCAAATAATCTGTTGCGGTAATGATGTATCTTTCCTTGGAATGCTTAGATGGCAGATTAATAGGTCCTATGGAGTCAATAGCCTACTTTGCAAAGGCTTCTACTTCTTTCGCATGATGTAATAGTAACTCTTCCATGCACGATAGCTTACCAACTCGATGACAGACATCACATGCTCTGGTGTAGTCCTTTTCATCCTTAAACACAATCGACCACCATAATCCTTCTTGAAGGATCTTCTTTGCAGTAGCCTTCCCTCAAACGTAAACTCCCACAAATTTGCTATGACACTCCCATAATATTTCAGGCATTTCTTGGTCAAGCAAACAAATTATAAGGATGCTATCCAATCCCAACTTTTACAATTATCTTGAAATCAATTGATAGTTTGTTGCACAAACTTATAAATGTCTCTTTTTTGTTGCGAAACAACCATCAGGACATGCACAATAACTTAAGAATAAATCATTATAAAAGAGATAGTCAGGGACAAATTCAATTTTAAATAAGTTTTCATCTAGGATTTGGTCATCTACGATTGCACCAGTTTCCCCCGACTCTAATTGAGATAAGTGGTTAGGGCCAACATTCAACTTTCTATGCTTGAAAACAACTTCAAAGGAGAATTATTGGAATAGTAGAATCCACTTGCAAATTATTCCTTCTAACATAGGATTATTGACCAAATATTTCAAAGAAAAATGGTTAGTGAAAAAATTGAAATGACCTCCTAATAAATAGTGTCTAAACATTAGTAGAGCATAGACCATTTCTAACCCTTCCCTTTTAGTGGTGGTGTAGTTGTGCTCAGACTGGGACAATTTTCTACTGGTAAAGTAAATAGGATGATCTAGATTTCCTTCACCAGGTTGCGCAAGGACAACACCTAGAGCAATGCTAGAAGCATGAATTTGCACATGGAATTCAACCTGTGAGTTAGGATATGTCAAAATAGGGGAACTTCTTAGCTTTTCTTTCAAAATGTTAAAATATTTATCACACTCAGCTGTATTGAAACACTTCATATTTCTTCAACAACTTCTCTAGGGGTGTTGTTATACTTGTGTAACTCTTGATAAACCTGCAATAATAGCCAATATGACCCATAGTGGATCAAAACTACTTGGAATTCATAGTGGGAGGCATATTGATAATAACAAAAACTTTTGCAGGATCCATCAAAACACATTCCCTACATAGAATATGTCCCAAAAAGTTTCCAAAAGGTACACAAACGATGCATTTCTTCATATCCAATGAGATTTGTAACTGCCGAAAACATTCAAACATCAACTGAAGTATGCCTATGTGTTCTTTCATCAAGATGTACATAGTCTAGTCATCCATGTAAACTTCAAGAAACTTGTGGATAAAGTCATGGAAAGAATCAATAACAATCCCGGAAAAGACAACTGGAGAATTCTTTAATCCAAAGGGAATAAAATTATATGCAAACAAACCCAACTCAGTAGTAAAATTAGTCTTTCTTTTATATTATTCCGTGATCTCGACTTGATGATATCCTGGAAATCCATCAGTGAAGGAATAGGCTTCCTTTCCAACCACTTGATCAAGTAATTTGTTGCTGAATGGAGTAGGGAACAAATCATGCAAATGGGATGAATTCAAACTCTTGTAATCCAAACAAACCATTATATATTTAGTTCCTTTATTTCTCTATATGATAATAGGACTAATCCATTTGGCCTCATCCACATGAAAAATTAATCCAGCTGTAAGCATCCTGTCAAGCTCCTTCTTAACCTTTTCTTTGACTCTAGGGTTTAGAGAGTATGGTTTGTGTTTGACTGGATTAACATCATAATTCAACTCTATCTTCATATCTCCCAAGTATACTTTAATTCCTTTAAGTTATGAGAACATTTTAGGGAAAAAACCCTCATAGTCCTGCAACATAGCCTCGATCTTTGTCATGACCTATTCATCCCAACAATCCTCTATAGAATCCAGCTTAGGATGCTCCTCACTCCCAATTTTCATCTTTCGCAACTTTAGAGGCCGAGAATATGAACTACTAGCATTACTTGATAGATATTCCTTAACTTCACTGGTTCCTACAAACACCTTAAAGGTCAAATGTCTAAGTTTCTACAAGTATTTAGAATCTTCAGGATCCTTGTCAACTTTGTTACAGGTCATTGGTATTCTTGTAGGGGATGGGTAAAAACTATATTGAAGGAGATATTCATGTTCGAGACACACCGTGGATGAGTACATGGGATTGAATTCATCAATAAATACATTTTTCTTTATTTGTTGCATTACAACAATGATTTCTAAAGAATTACCTAAAAGGGAGAAATCATGACATAACTTCTCTTGTAGTACCCTCCAAAATGCATTTTGTCTTCTAGGCTCCCCATGCACATACTAGGATTTTGGAATTGTTCCTAGAGAATCAAAGAACTAGTGTACCCATAATTGAGAAGGTAGTTTCACAAATTTCCTTACCTTAAGACAATGCTCAAATTGCTCAATTGGATTATATATACCATCATATGTCTCCAACATTAACATTTTAATCTTCATCTTTTGACCTCAATTTGATTGGTTGAGTGTTATCGGACAAATCGGTAAGTGCGGACACAAACTAATCTCCCTAACTTCCATAGGAAGTTAGAACAAAACAAGACATAATACAAACTTCACCTTAGACTTCATTGCCATATAAACTAGTTCAGAGAGGGACAAATGACATACATTTTAAATGATGTTTGATCCTCGCTAGTGTCGTCCTTGTCACTCCATCTTTGGATTTGTGGGATGGTGAACCTTTTTAAGAAGCACAAACCAAAAAAGAGAGAGAAAACACACACACACACACACACACATATATATTCCATTGAATTCTATGTATAAGATCAATGAGTTATACAATAAAAGTCAAGACACTTTTATAGGGAAGAAATGTATTGCTGCATTATATTAAATGGAAAGTTGAGAATACAACCCATGCCTTGATGTTGCAAGGTCCCTTTCAATGGATCTTTTCTCCAACACACACACCTTTCCTCCAATGCCTTGATGAAGAATATCCACAATCTGACTTAGAGAGCTAAAGAAAATCTATATCAAGTATAATCTATAGCGAAATTCCTCATGCATAAGAAAGCCTTTGCAAACCTTAGCCTTTTCCATAAGAGATCCCTCTTTATATAGGGTGAAAAAGGGATGGATGAAGAGATTAGGATGATCCCACTAAATCAAAGAAGTGAGTAAGATCTAAACAGATTGAAGGCCACCTCACCTTCTAGAAGATTCCCTTCTAGAACATTTGTGAATTTTGACTTTTCCCTTGTTTGAGCATCGTCACACCCTATGCAAAGGCATCCTATGATGATGCCATAGTTTAGATTTGGTGCAATGTGCGATAATCAAGTGTCTTCACACCCCAAGTATAGAGAATGGTGCGACGATCTCCTTTGACATAGTTTTAAAGGAAGAAAAGCTAATCCACTTTTCTCATGGAGAAAGTCTCTTTTAGTGTTTTCAGGGAACATGGAAGTGAATTATGCACATGTCACCAGTTGATCATTGGGGTGACCAAAATAATGTGTAACATTGAATTGTTATGGAGGAAGGAAGTGGTGTTGTATGGCAAGTCTAACCTCATCCCAAGAAGAAATAGTTCCTTTATGAGTAGCCCACCATCTAGTTGCGAAAGATCACAAAGCTAGGTCAAGTGATGAAATTCTCTTCTTTGTTGCAACCTTATCCTCCATATCAATGAGAAAACTATGTATATCTGAGGTGCCATCATATGTTGGATAATCACTTATCTCATACCCAATCCACCTTAATGATTTGACGTTTATGCAATGTCTTGAAAAATTCTCATACCAACCTTGCTGCCAATTATTGGATGATGCTTCAAAATATTCATCCACAAAATGAACACTCCAACTAACTGATCCATCTGAAATGGGGTTAATATAATTAGCTCATTTCTCTATATTCAGAATATACAATTGATCAAGGAAATCGGTCTTCATATTATCATCTGTAGGGTCAGTGTACTGTGGGCCTTGATATGGATCTAAAGGCCGAGTGACCTTCATACCATAATACTCAAAAGTCATGGTTTCCTTTTTAAAATGAATGACAACATATTTTTCATAATCCAATTCAATTCCTAATAAATATGGATATGGATCCGTCTCCCCCATTATTTCAATGACCTCAAAATCATCTATTGTTTTGACACTAGCCACATCTACTTCAACATTTTCTATCCTTCCTACTGGAAAAATGCAGTACTGATTTGTCATCTGCAACTGAATAGGAGAATAAACTAACTTGGGTTTTCCCATTTCTTCCCAAGTCTTCTTTGGCAAGATATTGACATCAAATCCCAAGTCCAACATAACATCCCTGATCTCATAGTTGTCAATATGAGCATTCAACCTAAATTCTCTTCCATTCCTCCTATTTCTTCTATGTACTCTATTGGATTTCCTTTCTAGAAGGTTAGAAATGATAAAATCCTTTGGGTTTCCTTCATCTCCCAAGGCCACTTTGATTGTGTTCCAAAAATTCTCATTAAGTTAATCATCCTCTAAGATATCAACAAATAAATGAAACCAAATATCAATAACCTTTGGTGAATTACCCAAAGACTCCATATGATCAGATGATTCCCCTATGATCCTTGGATGATGAGGAATCAAATTGAAACTAGTTTCTATAACTTTAGGTGTTGAAGGATTAGGAATCTGTCTAAACATTTCTACTACATTCTTAAAGAATTCCTTTTCCCTTACAGGATCATACTTAGAGTTTTCTAGTACATCCTTCTGAATCTTGATTTGATACAAACTTTCCATGTCATCACCAATATTTTCTTCTCCTCTGGTGACAATGTTAATATTAGGACCATTTCTTTCAGCTACATCTCTAGGTTCATAATTTATTAGATTGGATACTCTCTTTTTGGATTGATCTTCCCATTTAGCAATCAAATTAGGATATTCTTCAATAGTGTGAGTCTTATTTCTACATTTTGCACAGTAGGGTCTTCTCTAAAGTGCAAAATATCTCATGAGATTCCCTTTCCCATCACAATCGTAGAAATGAAATGGTCCTCTTCCACCAATCTATTCACCTCTATATCCTCCTTTGCCTCTGTGACCTCCTCCAAACCATTGAGGCACTTCATTGAATCTAGATGTAGATCGATCCAAACTATCTGCAAGTGCATCTAGAGTGTGACATTGATTGGTATTGTGATATGGAGAAACACATAATTCGTAGTACATTGTATTCATATCATGTGTATATTTATGCAAAATGGGCCAATTCTATGGAGAATTCCCATGACTCCGATAGATCTCACAATATTCATTAATTTAGATACCCTGATTTTTTAGAAAGGCATGGTATTGAATAGTCCCATGAAATGGTGTTGTAGCAATCGCTTGTGCAACCCGTCTTGATGGAACTACTGGTAGAGGTTCCATCATATTACTAGAGGGCCCTATTCCTCTCATTGTTGGACATTTAGTCACCATATGACCTTTTATATAACATCTAGTACACCATACTTGCAGTCAACCTACCTTAGCAAGGGTCAACTCCTGGATCTTCTCAGTTAGTGGAAATATATGGCCTTGCAATTGCATAATATTTTCATCTTCAGGTGGTATCATAATCCTCAATTTTCCCAGATATCCTACCATAGCTTCAATCTTCATGGATTATTTCAATGTTTCTCCTAAAGAATTTATAATTTGTTGTGTTAAAGGGATGCGGTTCAAAAGTAGAAAACCGAATAAACCACTCCCTTTGATTATCTTCATGAATAAGGTTCACCAAAATTCCTATTTCATCTTTATATATCTGAATGTACTCCCATGCAAATTCCCAATCTCTATTATTTATCTCCCACAACTCAAGAAGGGCTTGTTGCTATGAATGTGGAAACTAGAATGATTCAATAAGCCTTTGTCTTACTTGAACCAAAGTGGAATATCTTCCTTGAAGCCTTGGCTCAATAGTTTTCATGTACCATTTCAAAGCTCGACCTCTAAAAGTGGTCTGAAACTCAAAAAAAATGTTTTCTTATGGAGACCCTCATGATATCTAGATGGCTTCACATAGAAATCAATGTTTCTCAACATCCTCCTCTCCCTTTCCCCAAAACTCATGGTATCAGATAAGGGATCCTACAATTTGTGTTCCCATAGTGAAATTATAAGTCCTACTAAAATAAACCCACATGGTCTTGGTTGTGATATAATGATAGAAATTGTCACATTTCCATTACTACTACTACCCAATGAACTTGCATAACTAACAAAAATAGGAATAACAATAATTGTATAAATTGCCATATTTGTAGATGGAACTGGGGGAATAGGTGATTCAAGGCTGGTTCCTTTACCTCCAAAATCGATTTCTTTGATCTGGGGATCTCGTTCACTTGCAATGTTTTACTTACCTCTTGATGCAATCCAATATCTCCTCATGTTATAGGTTTTTATTCTCCCACAACTCCCTCTGAGGTTTGGGATGAAAATTCTTCATCAATGATGGCATCTACCCTTACTCTTTCATCCATTCCTTACAAATATCCTTCCTCTTGTATGATTCCTCTAGAACCTTCACCTCTTCTAATAACTCTCTCTATCAACCATTGACTGGACAATATTCCTCATCTCTGCAACTTCCAAAACTCTTATAGTCATTCCCTATCACCACCATCTCTTCTAATCTTCTTTCACAACATATCAGTCTACTTTGTTTCTTTCCTCATTTGGTTTCACCACCATCTTTCCCTGAATGGAATCCCTCCTTAGAGATCGTTTGTATCTTTCAATTTTATCTTGACAATCCCCTATATCTCAAAGAAAAATTCTTAGTGTCAACTCATGAACCCTCTCGTAAATCACTTTCTCCTGAGTGTAGGGGTTTAAGATGTGTTGGTTACTTAGCATGACCTAGGTTCTGATATCAAATAGGTTTCCAATAAAACCCTCAAAAATACCGGCCCTCTTGGTAAACCAGAAGACAATGCTATGCACACAGTGCACAACACAGTCTCACTCGAGATATCTTTACGAGGGATTGCAATACCGAGGTGTTTTCATTATAGGAAGGAATGGGGACTGGGTTTTGATTCTTTTCCTTATGCATCAACATCATTACTCATTCATCTACTTATAGTATTCATTCACCATTAAACTATGCATGCATGTTGTTATACTTAGATTTAACCATTCATTATTTAACTGATTATTAACATAAAAATAAAATAAATAATTCATAACACATAGAACACAATATTTTACAGTGGTTCACCCCCTCCTGAGGCTAAATCCACAAATATCTGGCTCTTCTACTCTTTTATTCATTCTGCTGCAAAACATGTGTTGTGTGCATTACATCTTTAGGATTACAATCAAAATGAGGGTAAGTACCCTCTAGGAGGATGACTAGATCACACCAAGCTCCACAACCTATGACCTAACCCTAAAAAACTATATTATTCTACTCAACCACAATAACAACTGACTTAACAATAATCAACAACTCACGAACTCATAATAATCAACCAACCTCGACCTATACCTCATAGGTATTTATTTATACTACTCTGCTGGCTTATAGCTGTTACAATATTTTCAAAAACCCTAACCCTAACATGGTTAGGCCTATCTGCATGCACAACACGTTGATTTTCCTCATGCATGTTTCTTTCCTTCTTTTTCAACATGCTTCTTTTATGCCTCCTAAGGCACGCACTCCAAAAATAGATCTCCTCTTCCCAAAATAGGCCTGCACCTACAACCCCCCAACATTGACATGTGGCTCTTCCCGAGCCACTCAGGTGTTTCATGCTCCCTATACAACCTTCTCCAAGCTATGGAAATTTTATGCTAGTTCCTTCCCTTTTTCTTTCACCTGCGCATCTTTTTTTGCTAGTGCCTTGACCATATGCGATGTTATATGTTATTGAAACAATTTTGTTCTCTCTATATGTTCCTACACCATCCTTGTTGAAATAATGTAACTGTAAAGAGCATTCTTATTATTATTGGATTAATCCCCATTGCGGATTAATCATGTCATTATTATTATTATTGTTATTGGATTAATCCCCATTGTGGATTAATCATGTCGGTAATTGTATAAGGACCAAATCCCCTTTTGCG
>JASDQU010108197.1:81337-98782 GCA_032191745.1 Picea mariana | reverse complement strand
TTGAAAGTCGACCACTCAAAGGAAAGGACTTACACAAACCCATTTATGAGAAGGAAATGATGGCAATACTACATGCATTGAAGAAATGGAATCCTTACCTAATAGGTAGGCACTTCAAGGTAAAAAAAGATCATGATAGTCAAGAAGGATTTTTTTTGGGATGGCCTTAAAACTGATGTTCAAAGGTTTGTGGCAGAATGTTTAGTTAGCCAACAAAATAATATGGAAACAATTAATACCCCAGGTCTTTTACAACCCTTAGTCATCCCAAGTCAAAGCTGGGAGGATCTTTCCATGGATTTCATCACAGGGTTACTGAAGTCTAAAGGAAAGAGTGTCATCATGGTGATTGTTGATAGACTGACCAAGTACGTGCACTTTTGTGCACTCTCTAATCCCTTCAAATCTAGTACAATTTCCACCACATTCATGGAGACAATTCAAAAGCCACATGGCAGCCCAAAGATTATTCTAAGTGACAAAGATCCCATCTTCACTGGACATTTTTGGACATAATTATTTTCTTGTTTGGGTACTCAATTAGCTCATAGCTCATCCTATCATCCTCAATCTGATGGAAAAATTGAGATAGTGAACAAATGTTTGGAAGGATACCTTCGTTTCTTTGTTTCTGATAAACAAACATAATGGTTCAAATGGTTACCCTTGGTAGAATAGTGGTATAACACTTCCTTTCATAATGCAACAAAAATGACACCATTTATGGCACTCTATGGATACCACCCTCCTTCCATCACTTCTCCTCTAAAAGAAAAATCTAAGGTTCAACCAGTGGAAGATCAGATTGAGCATTAACAACAATTTCTCCAAATATTAAAGGACAAACTAACCATGGCACAAAATCACATGAAACAACAAGCAGATCAACATCGTAGTGAAAGAAGTTTTGAAGTAGGAGATTGGGTGTTTTTAAGACTACAACCATGCAAGCAGATGTCCCTCAAGCAAGCCAAGAAGGACAATAAATTATCACCAAAGTAATATGGCCCTTATAAGGTGTTGCAAAAGATTGGTACTATGGCATAAAAATTGGAGTTGCCTACATCTTCACGAGTACACCCAGTTTTCCATGTTTCATTATTAAAGAAGGTTATAGGTGACAAGATCCCAGTTCAAACTATATTGTCAAAACTTGACAAGGAAGGAAAAATCATATTGGAGATTGAAGCCATCACTGACACAAGAATTCACCAGCTGAGGAATAGATCCATTTCAGAGTATCTCATTAAATGGAGGAAACTATCGGTTGAAGATTCCACTTGGGAAGATGAGTGTTTTATACAAAAGCATCTAGAGTTACTCAAACGTTGCAGACAACACTTGTCTCAAGGGGAGGGGCATGCTAAGCCCTAAATAATGGCTCATTACCCTTTAATTGGGGCATATTACATTAGTAATGTTATTTTATTTATGTCGGCTTTAGTCCATTAGTTGGCATTATACCTCCTAGTCTCCTCTATATACCAAGGAGACATTTTCATTTGGAATCATCTTGTAATTGTACATTTATGTGGGAATACAGAGGTTGCCCCCTCGAAGAGGCTTATTATCTGAATTTCTCTCTTTTTCAAGGCATTGAGTACTTATTCTGAGGTTTTTCTATGCTATATTGATATTTGGTTCTTAACATAAATGTACAACGCTATATAAATACAGAGTGAAAGACTTGCTAGAATGGTGAAAATTTATCTCTGAGAAGATATGTGATGGCTACTCACATTTCAGGCAAATGATTTTACAATGAGGCTCCAAAGACCTTTTTATCATAAATAAAATCCAAAACCCTAACCCTGGAAGATGAAAAGCCAATAGTTTTGTGGACCCCGTTTTGAGTAGGTTGGTGTATCAACCTCCCAGGGGCGTAACTTTGGCATACGATCTTTGTTTGGGGTGCACAATAGCTTGTTGGAAAGGTATCGATCGAGATATTCACTTTGAGGTTCTCAATCTTGGAAAAACATTTTTTAGGCCCTCAAAATGGCCCCAAAAGTATAGGAACTAGAAAAAATTCTAAAATAGTAAATTGTCAAAAGACTATTCTGAGCAAGTTAGAATAGGTGGGTTGTCATAGATATCAACCTGGATCAGTTGTTGTTCTTTATATTTTGTTGTTCCATTGCTATTTGATGATTTTTGTTTTTCTTATTATAATACATCTAATACCTTACAGTCTATGTGGGGTCCAAGGGGGGAATTATTTGTGGTCAATCCAAACCCACATTCCTGAATTTTATTATCTTTGTGTAAAAAACCTTCTATTTTTTGATTGATTGTATGAGAGCCCAATCATTTAATACATGTAAGAGGGTGGGTGTGAGAATTCACATCCTCTGGTTATTAGGAGCATGGGAATGAAGTACAATTAACATAGGGAAGAGTGAGTCAACTTGCTTGTGGAAAAGAGAGGAAATTTGTATGGGGAGAATATGAAGTTTTGGATAGTTATTTTCTTGCATGAGCAGGGGAAAAACAGGGAAAAAGAGGAGATCTGTAGCTTAAACAACAATAGAGGGAAAATTATGAAGATTTTTTGGAGTTGTTGAAGACTGGAGAAGTAAGTTTTCAGGCTTGCAGAAGAACCATATTGTTAGGCATGAAGAGATCGCTTCTGTGTGATTTGCATTATAAAAGCAAGTGATTGTTGTTTCTTTACAAGTATTTTTCCTAGTAGTGAGTTCCCTTGAGTTCCCATTGGTGGTATTCCTAGTTACATGTGTCAGAGAGACCGTGATAAATAAATGGTAAGCTCAATGGACTGAGAGTAATTGTTGGATTACTAAAACGGGGGGTGAATCAGTGATAGAGAAATTTAATCATTTTTAACCATATAATCCAAGTGTTATATCAATGACGCATTATCATACAATAACTGCAGAGTAAATAAGAAATGAATAAACAAACAAACATACACATACACAATACACCAATGTTTTACGTGGAAACCCAAATCGGGAGAAAACCATAGAATGTTTTTTTTTAAATGTCTTGAAGAATTACATTCATTGGAGGCACCAACTTCCTTTGTTTTCCAACTGAAACTGGAAGGAGGCTCAAACCCCCTAGTTTCTCAAGCTACAACCTGAGGGAAGCTTCAACTCCCCAATTCTCTGGCTACAACCAGAAGGAGGCTACAACCCCCTATGTTCTCCGGCTACAACTAGAAGGTGGCTACAACCACCTATCCTTGCCCCGTCCTACCACCCTAAAGTAGAAGTAGAATGATGGAACCAGTGTCAAACTGTCACTCTAAGATATACCATTGTAAACTTGTACCAATAAATATGAACCATGCATCAACCTGTACCTCAACCTGTAATCAACCTGTACCATAAACAAGTGCATCAATCATGCACCAACCTGTACCAAATAACCTGTAATCAAACTGTACCATAAACAAGTGCATCCAACCATGTACCAAGTATGTAGCAATCACGTGTCAACTACTCATCAACTATGACTCATCAATATGTACCAACATCATCAACTATACACCTCATGTATGTGTCAACTCATCAGCTACTTGTCTCAACCATGTACTCAATATGTACCTGAACCAAAAGACCTCATGAATTTCTTCATCCAAATATGATTTGTAGCTTTGTAATATACCTGGTGTATATGATCACATTCCTACAAACCTTCCTTAACTTCAACAACAAGAGACCAGCATTTTCATCAAACTTTTCTTTGGTCTCACATGCCTAGTTTTGGATTAGTCAACAACCCTAACTTGAAGTAATCATAACTTTGTACCTGTAATGTATAAATATATGAAAATGATATACAATTTTATTTAGTGTTTTTTATGCAATTCCTCCAAGTGTCACTACTTGGAACCTCTCAGAAAAGGATTTATAGTAAAAATGGCATACCTTGTTGAATTCTAGTTTATTCTAGAGAGCGACATTGTAGAGAGATCCCCGCATGGAATATTTTTTGAATTGATCGAAAATTGTTACAAAACATACTACAGATGGTACCCTAACCAAGACATTTGGTTTCACTGAATTTGGATCTGTTATGAAGAAATTATGACGTTTTTACCCGAAACACCTCTTTTTTACTAGTTTCGGGACTAGCCACAAACCCTATTTTCCACGGAGTGTAAATCCAAAAATAAAGTGACCTAAAAGATGAATTTTTTATCACAGATACTTGGATATGTTTTCTCAATGGAATAACAATTTCACAGTCTGAATCATTATAGAAAAAAATTTATAGCGAAAATGGTGAGATGGCATGTAAATAGCATACCTTAGAAAGCACCATCAAAAGATTTTATCCTTCATTGCATTTCGACCTTCTTTTCTTCACCTTCCCTCATAATTTCAGCTTAGATATCCTTGGTTACCTCAGACACCTATAGATATTCAATATTCTCAAGTGTGATTAAAATGAGAGAGCATAGTCTCTTATTTATACTCTCCAAGTAGCTTCCTTAAAACATCTTCTAGGTCACTTGGCCCACTTTCCTTATTTTAGGGTTAACCCACTTCTAATTTCTCCATTAAATTTATTATTGAAATAATTTATTTTGTATTCACTTTGAATTATGATAGACTCATCACTTCACTTTATTATTTACCTTCTAAAATCCGTTAAACCACTTTGACTACTTTGACGTTTTGGGGTTTCTAGATGACATGTGAGGGTCCTCCAACTTCGTAAGGCTATAACTCTCAAACTGTTAGGAGTTATGTAATGTTCCACATACCACCAGAAATGGAATGACATGTAATATCCATATAGAATAGTATTACCTTCAAATATAGCAAAAATCATACCGTTATCCATCAAACAAACTTGGGTCCATTACCCAAACATGGGTTCTCCAACTTCACATGGTCATAACTCTCTAACCGTGAGGAGTTATGTGATGTTCTACATACCATCAGAAATGGCATGAAAAACACTATCCGTCTAGGATAGTTTTCCTAAAAAATTCACTGTCCTTCATCTCATTATTTCACAATTAAGCATGGTTTCTCTTACTCCGCAAAGTGTCTTCCCGTGAGGGATTTCACCATAAGGGGACCACTTTGGAGTTCATCCATATTTACTTCTTATCAACCATGACAAAACAATAATGATTCATATTTACATCAAACAATCTTGGTTCCATTACCCAAACTTTTGTGCTATGGGGCTTTCTTCAAGGGTTGACATCAATGACAACCAACCTTAATCAACAATCTCCCCCTTTGGAATTGATGGAAACACTCTGATGCAATACTAAAATCATATCACTCATGCTCCCCCTGGAACCATGCCTATGTCCTCTGCATATGATAAATATGCTCCCCCTGGAACCATGCCTCTGTCCTCTGCATCTAATAAATCTGCTCCCCCTGGAACCATGCATTTGTCCTTTGCATCTGATAAATATCTCCCCCTTGTCATCAATGGCAAAGGTATCTTTCCATCCAGGGTTGCTCCTCCTAACTGAATTGTCCTCTTATGGTGATTCCTCGTGTACATCTAAGACATATAAGATACACATTCAAAAAACATTCAAAAAGCATTCATTTTGGAGTAGAAATAACTCCAAGTCTTTGGCAAAGATATTCAAAGGCTTCCCATCGAAGTGGTTTTGTAGAGATGTCTGCCACTTGTTCTTTTGTGCCCACATACTCAACTCTAATGTTCTTTTCTGCAACCTGTTTCTATAGAAAATGATACCTGATTGGAATGTGCTTCGTCTTTGAGTGCATCACCGGGTTTTTTGAGATACTGATGGCACTTGTATTATCACAATATATTAGAATGGGCTCATCATACTCAACCTGTATATCTGTCAAATTTTGTTTCTTCCAAAGAACTCCTGTACAACATGTTGTTGTTGCAATATACTCTACCTTGGTTGTAGATAGAGATATTGATGATTGTTTCCTTCTTAGCCATGATATCAAACACTCACCTAAGTAGAACTTTTCTCCACTAGTGCTTCATCGGTCATCAATACAACCTGCCCAAACTGCATCTGTATAGGCAATAAGTGATAAATCTTTTCCTTTTGAATACCATAGTCCAAACTCTTTTGTTCCTTTGAGATATCTGAAAATCCTCTTTACTACTAATACATGCGATTCCTTTGGTGCTACTTGAAATCATGCCAATTGTCCAACTGCTTGCATTACATCTGGTCTGGATGCTGTCACATATAGTAGGCTATCAATCATTGAACTATATTGCCTCTAATCTGTAGACATTGAATCATCATCTTTTCTCAACTTACAACTAGTTTGCATGGGAGTGATAACTGGTTTACAATCTTCCATTCTGAATCTCTTTAGCATTTCTCTGATATACTTGGTTTGAGAAAAAAAAAATCCTTGGTTGCTTTGACATATCTAAAGTCCCAGAAAGAAGGATAGTTCTCCAAGTAATGACATTTCAAATTCATTCTACATGTCTTTTGCAAATTTATGGCTTAACCTATCATCATCACTACCAAAAATAATATCATCAACATAAACTTCAATTAATAAAATATTACCTTGACTTACCTTGATGTAGAGGTTGTTGTCTACACTTCCTTTTATGAACCCTACCTACTGCAGATACTTATCCAGTCTAGAGTACCATGCTCTAGGAGCCTATTTTAGACCATACAAGGCCTTCATTACTTTACATACATAGTCTGTGTTCTCTGACAATTGAAATCCTTCTAGTTGTTCAATGTAGACTTCTCCTTCAAGTTCCCCATTTAGAAAAGTTGATTTTACGTCCATCTAATATACTTTAATATTTTTGGAGCATGCATAAGCTATAAGTAAACTGATTGCTTCCATTCTGACAACTTGGGCAAATTTCTCTTCAAAGTCAATTCCTTCAATCTGTGCATATCCTTTACATACCAATCTAGCTTTATTCCTTGTAACATGTCGATCTTCATACAATTTATTCCTGAAAACCCATTTTGTGTTGATCACATTCTTATTCGTTGGTCTTGGAACCAATTCCCAAGTGTCATTTTTCTCTCTTTGATCCAATGATTCATCCACGACCTTATTCCAAAATTCATCCTTGTTGGCTTCTTCAAAACAGTTTGGTTCAATTGTAGATAAGAGTGCTAGGTGTGTTTGTTCTGGTGAACGGATTTTTCTTCTAGTCTCAACTCCTGCATCTTTGTTTCCAATAACCTGATCTAAAGGATGATTCTTTTGTACTCGTTTGATAGGTGTCTTTGGATATACTTTCTGAACTTTCTCTTCTGCTTATTTTAGATTCTCTTCATCTTCCTCTTCCTCTTGTACTTATTTTTCATCTTTTTCTTTGAAAAGTTGTTCCATTGATTTGTTTTCTTCTTCCTTTGATTTTGGTCTACCTATTTCATCAATTCTTACATTGATGCTTTCCACAACTTTGTTCAATCTTAGATTGTAACACTTATATTCTTTCCTTGTACTTGAGTAACCAACAAGTATTCATTTGTCCACATGAGATTCAAACTTTCCCATTTTTCCATCTTCTCTTTTGATGTAGCATTTGCTTCCAAAAACTCTAAAGTGCTTCACATTTTTTGGTCTTCCTTTCCATAGCTCATAGAGAGTTTTATCAGTGTTGTTTCTAAGCATTACTCTGTTTTGAATGTGAATTGTTGTATGCACTACCTGTTTCCAAAATATATATGTCAATTTGCAATCCATTAGCATTGTTCGAGCCATTTATTGTACTATCCTATTCTTTCTTTCAACAACTCCATTTTGTTGAGTTGTCCTAGCAACTGAGAATTGCCTTTTTATTCCATGACTTCTACAGTAGTCGATAAATTTCTTTGAAGTGAACTCTCATCCATTTTCAAATCTCAAACATTTGATTCTTGAATCCATCTGATTTTCAACCATTTCCTTGTAGATATTGAAGTTTTCAAAAGCTTCTGACTTGTTCTTGAGAAAGCAAGTTGCATTCATTCTTTTATAATCATCAACTAATAACATAAAGTATTTTTCACCTTTTAATCCCTTTGTTGTAGTTGGTCCAACTAGATCAATGTGCACAATTTCCAGTGGTCTTGTTGAATATTCCTTTAATTTGAACCTGGTCTTTGTTTGTTTTCCTTGTTGACAATACTTGTATAAAGTGTTGGTTGGTTTCGTGATCCGAGGCATTTCTCTGAATGCTTCTCTTTTGTTGACTTTGACAAGGTTATCAAAATGGATGTGACCCATTCTTCTATGCCATAGCCAACTTCCATCTTCCTTTCCTAGAAAACACTTTTCATTTCCAATTTCACTTAACACATATATGTTGTTTGAAGTTCTTGCAGCTGTACCGACCAATTTCCCTAAACCTTCTTTTCTTATCTCACACTTTTCTGAATAAAAAGTAAGTTTATGACCTTGGTCACACATTTGAATCACACTTAGAAGATTATGTTTCATATCTTCTGCCAATAGAACATTTTGTGCCTTTTCATTCTTGTTCCCAATTTGAACTATGCCTTCTCCAATGATTCTGGATGAATTATCATTTCCGAAGGAGACTGATCCATTTTTTTTTATTTTCGTAATGTAATAATTTTTTCTTTATCACCTGTCATGTGTTTTGAACATCCACTGTCAACATACCAACAATGTTTCTTCTGCTTAGCTTGTAGAGAGACTGTGCATTCTTCATTGTTATACTGATCTTGCTTTCTTAGCCATGTCGTTTTCTGAGGTTCTTTTCTGTGACTGTTGTTATTATATTGAGGTTCTTTAGGAGGGACTATCATTATGCATTCCTTGGCCATGTGTCCAAAATTTTTACATTTGTAACATTCCACTTTAGTGCTCAGAGATTCAAACCTGTTGTAACTTGTTCTTTGTGTGTCGCTAGGGCTCCTTGAATAATCTCTTTGTGTATAACTCTCAAAGTTGTTATTGTTCCTGTTGTTAGCTCTGCAATTCACATCTTTATGTCCAAAATTGTTACATGCATAACATAAACCAAAAAATATAGTTTGATACATGGGAGTTGAAGATCTTCTGAAAGGAGGTGCTCTTATGAATTCTTCTACTTCTTGGGGCCTATCTGTTTGTTGTTGATTCTGAAATATGAATCTTCTTGGTGGAGGAGTGTCCCTGTAATCTTCCTTTTATATCTTCCTATCCTCTTTGATTGTTTCTGCATAGTTCTTTGTCTTTGTTTCTTTCTCTGTTGTTTTGGATCTTGATCCCTTTTCTTTCTGATTGTATCCAAGTCTAGACTTGTCAAGATGAGAATTTTGACTACTGATAATGTCATCCAGAACTTTTGAGCTATTCTGCATATTTTTCTTTTGAATATCTTTTCTTAGTGTGACAACCTCTGCTTCCAAGTTTCTAATGATATTGTCATTTTCTTCTAGTTGTTCTTTGAGTGCTTCTTCAATTCTTTTATATTCTTCTATTTGAACCTTCAATTTTGTGATCATTTGTTCTAGTTCTCGAGTGTCCTTTTTCTTGTCTAGTTTTGCTTGTAGTTTCTTGTTTTTCTTCTTTTCTCTTCTGATAACTTCTATGGCACACATTAATTCTTCTCGATAGTCAACCTCTGCCTCTTCAATTTCTTCTTCAACTTCTTCACATTCTTCTTCGGCTTCTTCATATTCTTCTTCAGAGTCTTCTTTGTCAGAGTCTTTTACTGCCATGAATAGAACTATTCATGTCTTATTGTCACTGACTTCATCTTCATTTGATGATGAGATGTCTTCTTTGGTGTATAAGTTTTTCTTGAAAACTTTCTTTGTAGTTCTTTTGCCTTTATATGTGTGTTTTCCTTTTGAGTAACCTTCATCATTTTTATTTTTCTTATGAGGACATTTGTTAGCAAAATGACCAATACCATCACAATTAAAACAATTTAAAGGGAGCTTACCTATATACCTATCGTTGGTTCCCTTGTTCAGTCTTTTGACGAAGTTGACCACTTCTTCATCATATTCCAAGGCATCACTACTGTTTCTATATTCTTCTTGTTCCTTTTTCTTTTTCTTTGATCTTTTGGATGCCTTGAAGGCTTCTTCTTTTACATCTGGATTTTCCTACTCAGTTCTCATTTCATATGATGTGAAGATTCCATGCATTTCGTCCATCCTTATTGAGTCCAGATATGATCTTTCTTCTAGTGCTGATATCTTAAGGTTGAATCTCATAGGAAGAGATCTTAGTATCCTTTCAACAATTAAAAATTCTTCAATTTCTTCTCCCAATCCTATGATTGCATTCACTATTTCATCGACTCGTAAGAAGTAGGTTCTGATATCTTTATCTTCCTTCATTTTTAGTTGTTCGAACTGACCTCTGTAAGTCTGAAGCTTTGCTTCGTTGAATTTTGTATCTCCTTCATAAATATTTTGAAGCTTGTCCCAAATATCTTTAGCGGATTTACAGTGTGAAACTTTGGTGAATATCGTATCATTGAGACCATTCAAAAGTCCATTTGTGGCTTTGGAATTATTCTCATCGAGTTTTATTTCTTTGTCATTTGTTGGTGGAATTTTTGGTGTTGTGTATCCATCTACAATTGATTGCCAAACTTGAAATCCTTGTGCCTGTATATATGTCCTCATCCTTATGCTTCAAAAAACATACTTTTGTCCATCAAATTGTGGTATTCCATTTTTATATGAGTTGGTACTCTCCATGATCTACCTTTCAGTGGTTAAACTGATTTATGAAGGAACCTTCTCTGATACCAATTGTTGGATTACTGAGTGGGCGGGTGAATCAGTAATAGAGAAATTTCATCCTTTTTAACCATATAACCAAGTGTTATATCAATGAAGCATTATCATCCAATAATTGCAGAGTAAATAAGAAATGAAAAAATGAACAAACATACACATACATAGTACACCAGTGTTTTAAATGGAAACCCAAATCGGGAGAAAACCACATAATGTTTTTTCTTATATGTCTTGAAGAATTACATTCATTGGAAGCACCAAATTCCTTTGTTTTCCAGCTGCAACTGGAAGGAGGCTCCAACCCCCTAGTTTCTCATGCTACAAACTGAGGGAAGCTCCAACTCCCCAATTCTCTGGATACAACCAGAAGGAGGCTACAACCCCCTATGTTCTCCGGCTACAACCACCTGTCCTTGCCCCGTCCTGCAACCCTGAAGTAGAAGTAGAATGATGGAACCATTGTCAACATGTCACTATGAGATATACCACTATAAACCTATACCAATAACTTTGATCCATGCATCAACCTGTACCTCAACCTGTAATCAACCTATACCATAAACAAGTGCATCAACCATGCACCAACCTATATCAAATAACCTGTAATCAACCTGTACCATAAACGAGTACATCAAACCATGTACCAAGTATGTGCCAATAATGTGTCAACTATTCATCAACTATGACTCATCAATATGTACCAACATCATCAACTATACACCTCATGTATGTGCCAACTCATCAATTACTTGTCTCAACCATGTACTCAACATGTACCTCAACCAAAAGACCTCATGAATTTTATCATACAAATATGATTTGTAGCTCTGTAATAGAAATAGTGTATATAATCACATTCCTTCAAACCTTCCTTAACTTAAACAACAAGAGACTAGCATTTTCATCAAACTTTTATTTAGTCTCACATGCATAGTTTTGGATTAGTCAACAACCCTAACTTGAAGTAATCATAACTTTGTACTTGTAATGTATAAAGAACTGAAAATGATACATAATTTTGTTCAGTGTGGTTTATGCAATTCCTCTAGTTTTCACCACTTGTAACCTCTCAGAAAAGGATTTATAGCAAAAATGACATACCTTGCTGAATTTTGGCTTATTCTAGAGAGTGACCTTGTAGAGCGTGCCCCACATGGTAGATTTTTTGAATTTATCTGAAACTGTTACACAACATAAAAAAGAATGTACCCTAACCAAAACATTTGGTTTCACTGAATTTGGATCTATTATGAATAATTTATGACATTTTTACCCGAAACACCTATTTTTTACTAGTTCCAGGATTAGCTACAAACCCTATTTTCCACAGAGTGTAACTCCAAAAATACAATGATCGACAAGCTGGTTTTTTTACCATGGATGCTCGGATATGTTTTCTCAATGGAATATCAAATTCATTGTCTGGATCATTATAGAAAAGAAGTTATAAAGGAAATGGTGAGATGACCTGTAAATAACATATCTTAGAAAGCACCATCAAAAGAATTTATCCTTCCTTGCATTTCACCCTTCTTTTCTCCACCTTCCCTCAAAATTTTGGCTTAGATATCCTTGGTTACCTTAGAAACCTACAGATATTTAATATTCTCAAGTGTGATTAAAATTAGAGAGCCTAGTCTTTTATTTATACTCTCCAAGTAGCTTCCTTAAAATCATCTTCTATGTCACTTGGCCCACTTTCCTTATTTTAGGGTTAACCCACTTCTAATTTCTCAATTAAATTTATTATTGAAATAATTTTTTTTGTATTCACTTTGAATTATAATACACTCATCTCTTCACTTTATTATTTACCTTCTAAAATCCCTTAAACCACTTTGACTACTTTGACCTTTTGGGGCTTCTAGATGACATGTGAAGGTCCTTCAACTTTGTAAGGCCATAACTCTCAAATCGTGAGGAGTTATGTGATGTTCCACATACCACAAAAAATGAAATGACATGTACTATCCATCTAGAATATTATTACCTTAAAATATAGAAAAATCATACCGTTATCCATCAAACAAACTTGGGTCCATTACCCAAACCTGGGTTCTCCAACTTCACATGGTCATAACTCTCTAACCGTGAGGAGTTATGTGACATTCTATATACCACCGGAAATGGCATGACAAGCACTATCCATCTAGGATAGTTTCCATGGCAAATTCACTATCGTTCATCTCATTATTCCACAATTAAGCATGGTTTCTCTTACTCCGCAAAGCATCTTCCCGTGAGGGATTTCACCATAAGGGGATTGTTGGGCTCCAACCTACTGATGTAAATTAGAGTGAAATTGATTTTCAATCCAGTGCTTGTAAAACTTATAGGCACATCCAAAATATATAGATTTAGAGATAACTTTTGTTCTTTCATTGAAATAAATCAAAAGCTAATCTAAGTGCTGAGTATGAAAGGAAATTCTAAGCTTCTTTATAGAAGGTGTATTCATATATCTCTTACCATTAATCAACAATTAGAGTATAAAAACATTCAACTAGTTTTAAGTATTCAAAATAGTGAGCATTCAAACTAAACTATAAGCTTATAAATGTCTAAAAAGGCTAAAATATTTTACAAGAGATACATTCATTGCTTTCCCACATTCATCAGCCAGATAACTTGATCAAATAAAACACAACAATGTTATCTACAGCTTAATGTAAACGGAACTAAAGCTCATACCAAAATTTGCTTGAAAAGAATGAAAAATGAGAAGTGTACTAGCTTGGCAAAGGGGGCCCTCCAGTGCTTCACTTGTACACCTAAGTCGTCTCAGCTAAAAAGGTACTTCCAACAGCATTCACATAAGAATCTCATAGACATCATCAATAAAAAAACACAAAACTAATCTCAAGACAGCAAATTCAAAGTTTTCTGCATTAACATAAGGGTCGTCATACTAGTCCATGTCTTGGAGTATTTATACAAGAGTTTTGAAACTGAAAATGCTAAGAAACCTCCTAAAGATAATGATCATATCCATAAAATATGCTAGGAAGGTCGAATACCCCCTTTATATCCATAAAATATGAACAAATCCCAAGAAAATCTAAAACTGTCCATGATTTTATGCTAAAACAGGGTATTTTCTGTTGAAGTGGCCCTGTTTGACCAACGTTGACCGGACACTTGGAAATCTCAGATCTCAAATTTGATAGGTATTCATCCATCCTTGTACATCAAGGATCATGACCCCTGTCTTAGATTTCTCCCAGTTGTCCTGCAAGCACACGAACCTAGGAGCAATTACGAGATTTAGTCAAATCCTGTAATTTCTGATAAATTTTTAATTTTAATGCCAAAAATTTGAAATTCAATTCTTAAGCTAAGTAATGATAAATGTACCTTGCATAAGCTATTTTATGGAAAATATGGAATAATATGAAGGAAAAATGGATGGTTTTTGAGGCAAAAGTATAGTTTATGGAGTGGAAGGAAGCATAAAAATGTAGTCAACATCTCCCCCGAGAGGAAGACTTTGCATGCCCTCATGCACAAAAACAAAATGTTCTTGAACCTCTGTCAGTAATCTTCTGTCACCTCTGCTGCCTACAACAATGTTTCCATATTAACCTGAGTTGTATGAAGAGCTTTCATTCTTTGATATTTTACTTTGTATTCCTTCTTCTACTGAAACCATTTGTAGGCCTGTTTGGAGATTAGTTTGTTTTTCTTTTGAAGCTTCTTATTCTTTTTCTTCAAGGTTTCATTCTCTTCCTATGTTCTATGGCTTTGAGTCCTTAACATTTCGTTCTCTTTTTTTATGTACCTTTCCAGGACTTCAATTTCCTTGATCTTTTTCTTCATTTTCTTTATTTTCTTATCAAGTTCTGATGTGGACCCACCAACCATTTCTTCTATTTGTTCTACTATATATGGAGGTTGAGTTTTATCTTTCATATATTCAATTAATTGTTTCACATATTCTCTCATTTGTTCATATGTGAAAGTTTCATGTCCTTCAAAATCATCATTTTCCAATGATTATGCCTCTTTTTGTTTCTCCAAAGTCTGAATATGTGCATACTGTGCTTGTTGTGCTTCATCATCACTTTATTTTATTTATCCTTTTGAACTTGTTGACGTTTATTGATTTCCTTTCATATGTGGTGAAAATCTTATCTTTTTCTTCGAATTCTTTCTCCATTTTCACCATGCTTCTTATTCTTCTCCTCCCCATAGGTTGTTTTGAGCTTGTTGCCTTGGGGTTTTGTATATCTTCCTCATCATCGGTCACAACCAAGATTTGTTCCTCTTTTACTTCCTCTCCAATTGTTTCAAAACCATTCTCACTGATAAACTGCTACCAAGTCAATTTCTGTTTATGTAGCTCATGTATGATGATCATTTTAATGAAGCCACAATGGTATAGACTCTTTTCTTTATTCCTCTCTTGTTTTTGAACAGCCTTAGCCATCTTAGAGAGGCTTTGCAATATGAAAGTAAGGCATGTTAATTTCACAGTCACCTTTTAAATGTTGTAGCAACTTTATGTGATATAGGTAGATAATACTAAATCTTCCTTCACAAGTTCTAAACTTCTGGATGAGATAGGCTAATTCATCCCAAGGATGAATCAACCAACTCCTAGGAATTCCCTTTTTCCAATTGACTGCTGCCACCCTAGATCTGGAAACAAAAGATGCCCATGATTTATCTTTAAAGTTCTTAGTTTTGAAATATATTTCTCCTGTTTGAGGTAATCCAGTCACCTGTGCAATTATATCTTCATAGATTCTAATAGTGAGGTTTACAACAGTGGCCATTTTCCCATCAAATGAATGAGCAAATTCTAAAGAAACTTCCGCATAATATCCATCAAACTTCTCAAAGAAAGATATTCATTTTTTTTTCTCAAGAATTTGTATACAATCCTTATGAATTTTTGATGGATCAAACTTCTTTGGTTTATACCTAGACACCTTTCTTTCAATTTTTGCTAAAAAGTATTTCATTGCTTATACAAAAAGGAGATCTATCAAAAAAATTCAACCCTGTATATTCTTCAATCAATTGTTTTGATTTCTTATTCAAACTTGCAAACTCTGTTTTAATTCAAGTTTGTGAATGTTTTTTCAACAAGAATTTTCTGTTCAAATGAAACAAAGAAAATCTCATTTTTTTTTTTTAATTTCTAAACTGCTCTCTATTTTCAATCATAAAGTTTTTGATGAAAGGGCATACCTGGCAATTCAATCTGTAATTAAAAAAACTCTATGCCTTCTTGTTGAAACCAAGCTCTGTTTTGCTTCTTACAATCAACCTCTACTAGAAATAAATTGTTTATGTTATCAAAACGTTCCTCGGGAAGTCGAATTTTGCACTTAGCTTAACAATTGTTAACATTGAATTCGAACTTACCTTGCCCTGGCCGAATCCTTCTTGAACACATTCCCTTTGCCTTTACTCTCTACACATTCCCTTTCAACTGTCACGTTTTCTTCTACAGGGCAAGAATGTTGTATGTTGACATTGAAATTGTCAACATACAATTTGATTTTTAATTGTCTAACAAAATTTTCGGGCTAGGTACACAAAGGAAGGAATGAAAATAGGGGGATTTTGGATTGTGTATGGCACTGGAGCGTTTGAAACAGAGCTACGTTGGTTTCAATGCATGCATTTGGAGTAGAGATGGGTATGAAGGATGCGAAGGGAGCACTGGAGGAGAATGAAAATGAGAGTGCAGGGTAAAATTATTTTTTAAGGAGGTAAAAAAACGTGGGATTTAACTTTTGAATGTTAAAATACATCCAAGGTTCGAATCCTGGGAATGAAAGGGTGAAACAACATTATTTGTAAACAGAGACTTGTAGAGGTAAGACATATGTTTGAAAAAGGTTACTATGATGTGCAAGCGTACCACCTTTGTATAGGTCGATCATTGCTAAGGATGCCCCTTTTCTTCATTTATATCCTTGCACTTCCCCTCTTTCTTGTAATCATCATAGGAAATGATTTTGAAAAATGTGTTTATCCAACTTATGACTTCTTGATTCATTTCCTTTGAGTAACCATCCACTTTATAATGCTTAAGGCATTATCTTTATGACCCCTTCCTCAATATGTATGCAAACAACCTTTCATTTATGAAAACAACAATTCAATATGTGTGCAAACAACAACTTCTATCTCCATATGTGTATGCAACTTATGTCTTCATAAAACAAAGCATTTAACATTTCCAAAATAGTATATTTATCTAATCAAGTTGATAATCATGTTTTGAAAGTGTATGTAAGGATTTTGGAAACCATAAAATATTTCCAAGAATAACTTTCATGCTCTTGATGTTTGATAGTGAAACCTTAAGTTCTTCTTATAGCTCCCTTGGAGACCAAATTGGTTACCTTGAGTAACAAAAATTATGTTGTGAGGGTATATGAAATGAAGTGATGAAAAGATGATGTAGGGGAAGGGAAAAGATGGGATTTTTATCATTGCTTTAGCTTATGAAGAATTTTCCAAATTTTTAAAGCATTAAAAAGAAAAATGTATACTAACTTGTTTGCTCATTGTGTTTGCCTGATTGAAGTTGGCTTGGAATGTTGCTGCAAGTCCTCAAATTTGATAAAGTTCTTCTTGTATTGATTTTGCTTAGTATCTTTCTCAGGTCCCTCTGATATATGAAGTTGATATTCTTTGTGTTTTCTTAGGTCCCTCTACTGGATGAAATTGATATTGTTAGGATATTTAGACACTTAGGAGTTAGTTAAGATCTACTTGGTCTAATATGTCGTTAGGTAAAAGTGTGTTTCTTTAGT
>JASDQU010108197.1:51337-80282 GCA_032191745.1 Picea mariana | reverse complement strand
CCAAGTTGTTCTTAAGGGGGGATGTTAGGATATTTAGACACTTAGGAGTTATTTAAGATCTACTTGGTCTAATATGTCGTTAGGTAAAAGTGTGTTTCTTTAGTATGCATTAGTATGCATTTGTAGTTAGTCAATCCGACGGTCACGATATGTTCCTGACATAGAGTGATCCGACAGTTCATACTCTTCTCGATCTTAACGGCCATTGATCCATGGCTTAACACCCGATTGGTCCATGATATCTATTTAAAGATCATGGAGGGTCATTTACCGATGATCGATTGTGAGAAAATATCTTGTAAAATATCTCTATAATCTTTTTCTTTGCATTAATAAACTGCTCCAAGTGGTCGCGTTGGCTGGGGCTGTGGATGTTTCCCCGTAGGGGTTTTACCATGTGAAAACATCGGTGTGTTGATCTTTGATCTGGTTATGTGAGTGGTTACTGAAGGTGTTCGTCCTCTCTTGGAATACCTGTGTTGTCGAACAGATATTCTTTGTGTTTCCTCAGGTCCCTCTGCTGGATGAAGTTGATATTCTTTGTGTTTTCTCAGGTCCCTCTGTTGGATGCATTGCTTCAGAACCCTCTGCTGGATGCATTTCTCTTTGAAATGAATGATGCCATCTGTAGAAGGCTTGAAAGGTCTTCAAAGAATCTTTAGAAATTTATACCTTATCCCCCTCAGCCTTATTTATTGACTTGTCCTCAAGTCTTTGACACAAAAACTTTTCAAAAACTACTATGTACAAATGCAAGTTGTAAATGAAACTAGAAGGTAATAAAACAATGTTTTTTTTGGAGAATTTTGATTGGCCAATTTGACTTGGTTTTCCAATGAAAATTCAAGTTTATATTGTGCCAATTGCCTGATTTTTCACAACTAAACGCCCTTTATTATTATTATTATTATTATTATTATTATTATTATTATTATTATCTATATATATATATATATAATTTTTTTATTTTGTATAATATTTTGGTTTTTGGTTTTTTTTTATGAGGAATGTGAAGGGGACACATGATTGTGTTTGTCCAACACTTCCATCTCATGCTATTGAGATATCTGTTGCAGAAAGTCTTCCTTGTTGACAGGCTTATTGTAGAGCTTTAGCATATGTCCATTGACTATGAATGAGCTTGCCTCATCATCTATTGTTTGTAGTTTGACTGAGACATTGTCATATACCTCTGCAATCTCATATGGACCAAGCCAATGAGTTGTAAATTTAGCTTTGAAATTTTTGAATTTTGAATCAAATAACAAACCCAGTCTCCCACTTTGAACTGTTTCTTCTTTATGAACTTGTCATGCCAATGTGCCCTTTGTTGCTATATCAGAAGGTTGTGTTGAATGGTTGCCTGTCTCATCTCATCCAACTGATTCAATTGCATGATCCTCTCTTTTTGTGCCTCGGAAAAATCCTTTCCTAAATCAACTGCTAGTTTAAAAGTATGAAGTTGAAATTCTATAGGTAACAAAACTTGCTTACCATAGACTAGCTGATAAGGAGTGAACCCAATACTGTTTTTCCAGGTGATTTTGTATGCCCATAATGCTTCATGAAGCTTCTCTGACCAATCTTTCCTATGTATTTGGACTGTCTTGGTCATGATTGCTTCCAAAGTTTTGTTAGTAGATTCCACCTGTCCATTTGCTTGTGGATGATAGGGTGTAGATTTCCGATGCTTGATTTGATATTTGTTTGCTATGTCTTGCACCAGTTTAGAAGTAAACTGTTCTCCTTGGTTTGTTACAATCTCTCGGGTTACTCCAAATCTGACAAATATTTCTTCAAAGAGAAAGTTGACCACTGACTGTTCTGTAGCTCTCACTAATGCTTTGGCTTCCACCCACTTTGTAACATAATCAGTACATACTAAGAGGTACTGCTTCCCTTTTGATGGTGGGTTTATTGGACCACTGAAATCAAGAGCCCATTTTTCAAATGGCTCAATGTGAAATTGTGCTTGAGGGGCATCTCATAAGTTGGAAGTGGCTTTCCCATCCTTTGGAAGTTATCACAGCTTCTAACATATTTCTTGGAATCTTTAAAAATGGATGGCCAATAATACCCCAAATTGAGTATTTTGTATGCTGTCCTCTTATCTACAAAATGACCACCACAAGGTTCGACATGGCAAGATTTTAATATTTCTAAAATCTCATCCTGTCATACACATCTTCTAATTATGAGATCATATCCTGTATAAAAGAGGTCTCCATCAATCCATGTGTATCTAGCACTTTGTTTAATTATCTTTTTCTTTTCTTTCGATGTAAAAGAAGTAGGTAACATCCATTATGATAAATAGTTATCTATATCAGCATACCATGGGGTTATAACGGAAATGGAAAATAGGTGCTCATCAGGAAAATTATCTGAGACAGGAACAATCTCACCAGAGGTGTTTAATCGAGATAGGAAATCAACCACTTGATTTTCCTTTCCAGGTCTATTCAAGACCGTGATGTTGAATTCCTGCATCAATAACAACCATCTTGTTATCCTTCCATTAGTAATAGGTTTGTTCATGAGATATATTATTGCAGAATGATCTGTATGGATAAAGACCTCATAACCAGTGATGTAGTGACGAAATTTATTCACAGCATGTACTACTGCCAACATTTACTTCTCTGTGACTATGTAATTCAACTCTGCAGGGGTTAAATTTTTTCTAATGAAGTAAATAGCATAAGTCATAAGATTTTTCTTTTGATCCAATGATGCCCCTATTGCAGTGTCTGATGTATCTGTAGAAATGTGAAATGGAAAAGCCCAATTAGGCCCTCTTAAGATAGGTGTTGTTGATAGCTTGTCCTTGAGCTTTTGAAAGGCAGTTTGACAATTAGTATCCCAATGAAAATGTGCATCTTTTGCAAGTAATTTGAATAATGGAAAAGCTATTTTACTAAAATTTTCAATGAATCTTCGGTAATAGCCTGCATATCCAAGGAAACTTCTCACATCCTTTTGGTTGATTGGTTTGGGTAGGTTCACAATGATTTTTATTTTTGCAGGATCCACTGTAATTCCTGATGATGAAATATGATGGCCCAATACTATTCCTTCTGTTAACATCATGATACATTTTTCATTGCTAAGAGACAAATTTGTTTCTATGCATCTTATTAGGAATTTTTCCAAATTTTTCAAGGAATTATCAAAAGAATTACCATGCACAGAGAAATCATCCATTTATACCTCTACACATTCATGTATTAAATCAGCAAAAATGGCCAGGACTGCTCTTTGAAAAGTAGCTGGAGCATTACATAAACCAAAAGGTAATACCCTATAAGCATATGTACCCCAAGGTCATGTAAAAGTAGTTTTGTCCTTATCTTCTAATGCTATATTGATTTGATTATAGCCACTAAATCCATCTAGGAAGGAAAAATATATTTTCCCAACTAGTGCATCTAAGACTTGATCTATGAATGGTAATGGAAAATGATCTCTAAGTGTTGCTTTGTTTAACTCTCTATAGTCTACACAGATTCTCCTTTTTCCATTTTCTTAGGTACAACAAATAATGGAGAAACCCATTGACTGTCATAGATAGGGTAGATGAATCCTACCTTTAATAATTTTTTCAATTCTTCTTTGACTACTTCTTTCAACATTGGATTCATTCTTCGTTGTGGTTGTCTGAGAGGTATCATGTTATCATCTGTGTAGATATGATGAGTGCATGTTTCAGGATGAATCCCCTGCATATCAGTATATTCCCAAGCAAATGGTTTATGATATTTCTTCAATAATGCAATCAATTGTTCTTCTTGAGATGGTTCAAATTTTGTGCCAATATTCAAATATTTCCCAGGACTAATTTCAATTATCTTGCTTTGAGTATTCACCATGGAGACAACTGGGAAAATGTTATTAAATGTTGATTCTAAAGAATGGATTGTGCAATTTTCTTGAAAATTCTATCCTAAAACTTGATCTGCAACAATATATTGTATGTCTCTTAATTCTTCCGAGATATCTGGTTCAGAAATGAAATAGTCTAACAGATCTTCATTATTTTCCTCTCTAAAATCAAAATCTTGATTAATACTTAAGATAGATTGAATTACTTCTTCCTGTTGTTGCTTTGTTTCATCAATCCATGGTAATTGATCTATTACAGAAGGTTTTTGAGTAGTAGGATAAATTGTGATCTATTTTTTTTTCATTTCCATGTGAGATAATCATATTCCCTGTTCTACAACCTATGAAAGCATCAGTTGTGGCCAACCAAGGTCTTCCAAGAATCAATGGATGACCTCCTAGATTAGATTTTGGTTGAAGAACTAGGAAATCTATTGGATACTCCCAAGAATCCAAAGAAACTGTGATATCTTCAAGTATATCTTCAGGAACTACTTTAGATCTATCAGCTAATTCTAGGACCGTAGTGATTGGTCGAAGATTTTGCATATTCAAATATCTCATTGTCTCTAATGTCATCACATTGATAGCTGCTCCTAAGTCAATTAATGTTTAGAGATTGAAAAATTGTTGATTGTTATTGTTACCATTGGAATTCCTAGGTCAACATATTTTTCAATTGAAATAGTATTTGACATTAGGCATGCTAAATTTCCAATTACATGAATTGTTGGTGGATCCTTCTTTATTTTCTTAGTTTTCTTTGAACATAATTCCTTAATTTCTTTTGTATAGATTGGGATATCTTTGATAGCTTTCAATAAAAGAATTTTCACACAGACATTCTTTAATTCATCTAAGACATCAAACTCAGGAAGAGAGATTGGTAATTTTTCCTTAACCAACCTTTCTGGAAAAGGAGGTGTTTGGGTATTTAATGTTTTACTCTTCTGGATTTGATTTTCTATTGGTAACTTCTTTGTGCTAGGAATCTCCTCTTTTTCAATTTGTTCCTCTATAATAAAAGGAGAATCCTTTTGTAAAACTTTCCCAGACCTTAAGTGGATGTTTTGAAGAGGAAGGATTGAGTATGTAGAAAATGATGTTCCTTCATCAATGTTATACATGGGTTTTTCCACTTTGTTATTAGGATTTGAGATTGGTTGGGATGGTAATTGAGTTGGTCTAGGTGGAGGTTGGTTAGATGATAGCTGGAGTTGTTGTGGTGCAGGTAGTGATTGCTGAGAATATGAATTTTGTGGTTGATTCTGCTAGAATTGTTGATAAGGAAAAGGTTGGTATGGCTATTGGTAGGGTTGTTGGTATGGTTGTTGGTAGGGCTGTTGGTATGGATTATTTCCATGAGAATATCCTCGCCAACCTTGAGGAGGTTGGTTTTGGTTCTGCTGAGGAGGCCAAGCTTGCCAAGGCATGGGTGCATTCCATGAATTTTGAATAGGATTTTGAAAATTCCGAGGAAACTGTTGAGAGAATTAAGGTGTAGAATTTTGAGACATACCTGTGAAACGTGGCTGCCAAGGTTTTCTTGGTGCTAAGTAGCAAGGAGATTCCATTCCTTGTCCTTCTTCCATGTGAGTAGCCTGCAATTCTTTCAACTTTGGACAATCATCAGTTGCATGGTTGTCTGTACACAGTCCAAAAATCTGAATTCTATCTAAAGGACAATCTTTCAATGCATGTTTCTTCCTACACTTAGCACAAAAGATGGATGATACTTGATCTTGTTCCTCTTGTTTCTTTTTAGTTTTCAATGTGTCAATTTGTGAACCAAGTGTGTTCATGATATCAGTTTTAAAGTTCTCAAATAGATGCCCTAATTCTGATTTAGTAATACCATTTGAAATTGATTTGGGTGCCTTTGTCACAATATCTCTTTGTCCTTGACCTCTTTTAGCCTTTCCCCTTGAATACTTCTTACATAATTCAACAATTTTTGGGAAAGGTAGGTGAGAAATATCCCCTGCCCCCATTAAATTAAGAGCATCCAAATTTTCATCTGAAATCCCTTTCAAAAAGAGAGTACGGATGACATCCAAAGGAACATTAGATTGCTTAGATTTGTGCACATTATAGAGAATTTTTTCTAGATATTCCTCTAAGCTTTCATCTTCACTTTGAGACATTTTAAAGATATCTTCTTTAGAGTATTTGGACTTACAATAGGGCTGATATTTAGCAAGAAATTTCTTTTTCATGTCATCCCATTATACTATGGTTGCTTCTCCCAACCCCATGAACTATTTCAATGCATATCCTTTCAAAGTTGCAGGAAATAAACAAAGTTTTTGAGCATCATTGGTATATCCATATGTTCGACAAAAAATATCAAATTCAAACATGAAAGAATCAGGGTCTTCAGTAGACATACCAAAGAAATTTGGAAGAACAGGAGGAATATTCTTCATTTTTACTTCATCTCCTAAGAGGGTTGATGTATCAACAATTGGAAATGCAAATGTAGTATGTTCTTCTTCCCCCTCTTCACCATTTCCTCCTCCTCATGTTTCTTCTCGATGTGATTCTCTGTCCTCTCGTTCTTTCCTTTCTCTTTCTTCATTTATTTTCCTTTCTAATTCCCTTTCCATTCTTTTCCTTTCTTGTCTATCAGCTTCTGACATTGCAAATAAGTTTTGTGTAGTATAATTAGATATTTCTGTTGGAAAAAGAGGTTGTCCTATTTGTTCAAAATAAGTTGTTTTCCTTCTTTTTTCTTTCCTGCAGAAGATGTTTCTGATTGTGTTTGTTTCTTCTTTACCTCATGAGCCAACAAAATGTGTCTTTCTATGAGAGTTGACCTTTGTCTTGAATGTTGTTTTTCTTCGAATTCTTCCAAAATGATTTTTCCAGCAGTTGGTGAAGTAGATTCGTATTTCTTAGTTGTAGATGTTCCTGCTCCTATAGATTGTTGATTAGTTTTTGGGGGGTTTTGCTTCAAAAATCTACCTTTATCATCCCTACGTTTAGACATAAAGAAACATAACTAGAATTAATTATGTCCTATGTTTCTTTTTTTTTTTTTTAAAGAAAAATCTACCTATGACTTTTCTAAGCCTATCTCTAACTATGCCTCCTCGACAATGGTGCCAAAATGTTGGGATCCAGCCTACTGATGTAAATTAGAGTGCAATTGATTGTCAATCCGGTGTTTGTAAGACTTAGAGACACAACCAAAATATATGGATTTAGAGATAACTTTTGTTCTTTCAGTGGAAATAAATCAAAAACTAATCTAAGTGTTGAGTATGAAAGGAAATTATAAGATTCTTTACAGAATGTGTATTCATAGATCTCTTACCATTAATCAACAATTAGAGTAGAAAAACATTCAACTAGTTTTAAGTATTCAAAACAGTGAGCATTCAAACTAAACTAGAAGCTTATAAATGTCTGAAAAGGCTAAACTCTTTTACAAGAGATACATTCTCCGCTTTCCCACATTCATCAGCCAGATAACTTGATCAAATAAAACACAACAGTGTTATCTACAGCATAATGTAAACTGACCTAAAACTCATACCAAAATTTCTTGAAAAGAATGAAAAAGGAGAAGTGTACTAGCTTCGCAAAGGGGGCCCTCCAGTGCTTCACTTGTACACCTAAGTCGTCTCAGCTAAAAAGGAACTTCCAGCAACATTCACATAATCATCTCATAGACATCATCAAGAACAAAACACAAAACTGATCTCAAGACTACAAATTCAAAGTTTTCTTCATTAACATAAGGGTTGTTATACTAGTCCATGTCTTGGAGTATTTATATAAGAGTTTTGAAACTGAAAATGCTAAGAAACCTCCTAAAGATAATGATCAGATCCATAAAATATGCTAGGAAGGTCGAATACCCTCTTCAGATCCATAAAATATGAACAAATCCATTATTTTATGCTAAAACGAGGTATTTTCTGCTGAAGTGGCCCTGTTTGACCAACGTTGACCGGACACTTGGAAAGCTCAGATCTCGAAGCTGATAGGTATTCATCCATCCTTGTACATCAAGGATCATGACCCATGTCTCAGATTTCGCCCAGCTATCCTGCAAGCACACAAACCTAGGAGCAATTACAAGATTTAGTCAAATCCTGTAATTTCTGATAAATTTTTAATTTTAATGCCAAAAATTTGAAAATTCAATTCTTAAGCTAAGGAATGATAAATTCACCTTGCATAAGCTATTTTATGGAAAATATGGAATAATATGAAGGCAAAATGGATGGTTTTGGAGGCAAAAGTATAGTTTATGGAGTGGAAGGAAGCATAAAAATGTACTCAACAGGGACCACTTTGGATTTCATCCATATTTACTTCTTATCAACCATGAAAAAACAATAATGATTCATATTTACATCAAACAATCTCGGGTCCATTACCCAAACCTTTGTGCTACGGGGCTTTCTTCAAGGGTTGACATCAATGACAACCAACCTTAATCAAGAAAGGGGTACATTCCTTCGGTTAGGAAGGTGAAGAGGAAGAGAAATGGTGGAAATCGGGATAGCTATAGAAGAATACCACTAGGTTGTGTGATATCTGAGTTGTCAGTGGACTGCGAGAGACGCCCTCTTTTATGGAATCCTATCCCCAACTCAACAGTGACTTGTTGTTGATATCTAGAAAAACAGGTTTATATTTGGGTGGAACATTTGTTGTAATTAGTTAGTTGCACAATTGTTCTAAAATATAAGTTTTTATCTTTGTTTTGTTTTATTTTATGAGCTAAATTGTTGTGTTTTAACTATGTGTATGTGAATGGTTTATATGCTACTGTGTATGGGGTTAATTAGCTTAATTCATGTTTATTTAAACATGCTATAACAACATTTAAATTAATGGTAGTTGATAGATTAAATATGCATGGATTCTTGTACTTAGTAAGCTACAAGATTCATTAGTAAAAAAAATTGAATTTATGGGTATTTCTAGAGGTAATGGACCTTAGCTCAGATAGGGTATGTTACAATGCCAACAACTTCATTTTTTTCCTTTGGATTTTGATATTTTGCTAGACTTTGATCTTCCCCTTAGATTATTATTTACTTGTTCTTGTGCTCTCCCTCTTATGTTGGTTACCAAAGAATCTCTTTATTAAGTACATTGATTTTTCCTTCTCATCTCATCACTAAGAAGAACCACAACAACATCATTGAAGTTTAACACGCTTCCCTTCTTGCTAGAACCATATCTAGAACTTGAGCTAGATATTGAGTTGCTAATAGCCATCCCAACTCCTTCCCATCTATATGGAAATGAACACAACAACAAGATAGCCTTGATATCATCTTCCAACTAGACACTTATTGAAAATAACTAACTAATCACTTGGTATTGAACTCATATAGGTGATTGTTAGTTGCACCGCATTTCTCCATCTTTAAATTGAACAATTTCTTCATAAAAAATGCCTTGTTCGATGTAGAGGGCATCTCATAAATTTTTAATAGATGATCCCACAATCCCTTTGTCATCTTTTGTGTTGAGACATTGAACAAAACATTACTCGATAAAGAGAGAACAATCATAGCTACCACCTTCCGATCTAGTTTGTCCTGATCCTCATCCGACATTCCACTTGGCTTATTCAATTTTTCTTTAGTGTGAATAAAAGGTCCTTTTGGATCTAAAGAGATTCTAGTTACAACTTCCACATTCCAAAATTTTGTCTCGATAATTTCTCAATTCTCCATTTGCCAGTCTCTTTCATCTCTGCAAGTGCTCACATAAAACCTACCTCTGATACTTGTTTTTGTAAGTAACAACAAATACAAGTGATAAATATATTGCAACACAATAAATATAAATGAAGCATTTGAAGGGAAAAACACACACACACAAAAACACAAAATTAATGTGGTTCACCATACTATATATGACTACATCCCTCGGAAAGCGAGTTTTCACTATACCCTTCTTAAATGGCAATTGTTTTAATCATTACAAAAAAACTATACAACAACCCCATATATAGATGATCTCATATTCCTAAACCATTAAATGATATTGAAATACAATGGACATAAACTACCCATTCCAAATAATATAATTGTAACCAACACATATCTTTACACCCACATAATCTAAAATTAGATTATGCTATGATACAAATGTAACCAACACATATCTTTACACCCACATAATCTAAAATTAGATTATGTTATGATACAAAGCTGTTCAAAAAATAGTCCTAAAAATTATAACCACCCTCTGAATCATGCTTCACATCCCAACATCCACTAACAACACATATCTTTACACCCACATAATCTAAAATTACGTTATGTTACAATACAAAGCTGTTCATAAAATAGTCCTAGAAATTATAACCTGAATCATGTTTCACATCCCAACATCCACGAGCATAAAAATGTCTTTGAAGGGCTTGGGATGCTAGAAATTATAACCACCCTCTCAATCATGCTTCACATCCCAATATCCACGAGCATAAAAATGCCTTTGAAGGGCTTGGCAAAAAGCATCCCAAAGTGTTAATGCATATAAAAGTGGAACTAGTTGTGTGTTGTATTATATTTAGAGTGAGAGTGCTAGTTGTGTGTTGTATTATGTCTGGAGTGAGAGTGCCACCAAGCTAATGGAATTCTACGAGTTGCAAACATTGATCTTTAGTTATGTCCGGGCAAAGTTGGAAGTAGGTTGTGAGACTAGGGACCCACAAGTCGAGATGCTCTCCTTGAATTTGGCCTCCATCATTATACAAAAAAATATGTGTCCACTTGAAAAAGAGGAGTGGGTTCCTTAGTTCATGTGCCTGTTGCTTCTCTAGTGCAAGAGCCAACACCTACACTGGATCATTTGAAAAAGAGGTGCATCGCGGGGAATTGTGGAAAACGATGTGAACAAAGATCCGTGAGGAAGAGGGGCATCCACATCTTCGGGGCCGCCAATAAGAAAATCTGATTGGAAGGGAGATTTTGATGGAGGGGTATCTTGGCTGTGTTCGTGGGCAGCAAAGAGAAAAGGGTCCAGTTCTTAGAACGCAATGATGATCTCGAAGTACGGACTATCGCCAGCCGTGAGATTCTGTGGATAAGAGACCTAGGCAGAAATAAAAATCCGGGAGAATGAAAATTAAATATCCATATACCACAACGATCTATATAGGAGATGATTCCTCTTGGAGTTTCTGAGATAGTGGATAATTGTAGCAGACAATAAGAAAGTGGTTGTCTCAATGTCTTGAGATAGAGTTGTTATTGGTGTAGAATTCGAATGTCAGAAGATGTAAATCTAGAAAAAAATGGTTTTTTTTGTTGTTTACATTGTATTTCTGAATACATAAATGGATTCAGCAAGTTGAAAAATTTCTTAGCACTCAGATTATATAAATTTAACCACTCAAATCTAAATCTACAAGCTAAACCATTAACCATTAAACAATCAAAGGGAAAAGTAACCAGAAAATAACAAAAAAGTAGAACGTTCAAAAAATTAAAATTATGCATGTACAGAAGATTGTGAGACGGATACTGAGGCAGCAGAAGAAAGATAAAAAAGAGTATGAAGCCGACTATTTTCTGCAATAGAAAATGTTAATCCATCTGTGTCATCTTTTTTTTTCTTCCAAAGACTACAAAACTGCAACAGATAGTGCTCAGCGGGCTAGTGGATATTCAACATCATCCTCGGCTCTATCAGCTCATAGGCCAAAATCGTTGTTTAGATTTTCAACAGATTCCCTTTCCGAACTTCAAAAGAAACTTCTGATGTTGAAGTGTTAAAACAAATAAAGAACCCTACTCCTCAGGATAAGTATATTGATTTTCTACATTCTAGAGAGGTAGCACAGAGAAAGGATTGGGTCCCAGAATACAAAATTGTATTAAAATAATCTGCAAAGATTGCCACAAACAGATGTGGTTTGTGTAGCAAAAGCGGTTGCAAAAGGCGCCTAGACAGTCATACACTAATGGAAGTAACAATTTAGGTATTTCATGTACTGATCTGGATCATACACTAATGGAAGTAATAATTTAGGTATTTCAAGTACTGATCTGGAAGCATGGAAGCTATTCCTTCATTGCGATCTCTGAACAACATGACGTCATCTATAAGGAGAAATCAGTTGAGCCGAGCAGTGAAGAAACAGATCCATAA
Source organism: Picea mariana (assembly GCA_032191745.1). NCBI lineage: Eukaryota > Viridiplantae > Streptophyta > Pinopsida > Pinales > Pinaceae > Picea > Picea mariana. The sequence goes on along the minus strand of JASDQU010108197.1, from coordinate 68,273 downwards.
AGCCACTCCCTTTTCATCGTAACTTGTTGTGGTAGTCAGTAACTTGAAAATTGATAGGGTTCATGATTTTATTGGGTACAGACTCACAACAAACTAGGGTATGAGATTGTCATATGTACAATTATGAAAATCTAGAGGTTGATTTGAAAATTTGTTGAGATGCACCAAGCCAACAGATCCATTCACAGATCCATCCGTGTGAGAGAGGGGTTGGGTGTGAGGCGAATGTTAAAAAGAATCAACGCCAAAGTTCTTTGATATGAAATGATGAGGTGAGCTCACGAGACTCATCTCAAGAAGAAGAAGAATCAGGAGCAAAGTGCTTTGATACCAAATAATGAGGTTAGTCAATGAGACCATGACATGAACAAGTGCAGAAAAAATCTAGATAATTTAGAAAGTAAAGAGGAAATGAAACCAAGTGCAAAATTGCTTCAGTTATTTACTTGGCAGTGGATTTTTTTATAATTTTAAAAAGAGAGAATGATTTGACAAAGTCAATCGTCAAATTCCTCATGGAGGAAATTCAGTTCAAACGCTAGAAAAGACAATCAAATATGCAACTAACTAACAAATATGCTTAGTATTAAATTGCTGCATATTTCTTTAATCTATGCTAGAAAAACCAAGTATGCCCACTCCCATTGTTTCCGATCATGACTATATTTTCACCAACAAATTTTAGGAGCTCTTTAAACTTTAGGATACCTAGTTCAACATGAGCATTGCTTATCATGCTGGAATATGGTAATTACTCCATATGGTTACATAGAGTTCCAGAACCTTCTCTTGTAGAAATATTTAGAAGAGCTTATTTGACTCTAAATCTTTCTTGAAGAATTCTCTAGAATAACTTTATTTGTATTTATACATTCTTAGTGGAAGCAATGAGATGAATTTGGGAAAGCAATGAAAGGAATCAAAGTTTGAGATTTGTAGCTCATTGTGTAATTTGTGTGTGTTTTTTTATGAATTTGTTCAACTATAGATGATTGTATTTATCTCCTTTATCCATCAAATTTTTATCAGAATTGAGGTTTAGAGTTGAGGTTTACAGTGAGAAGTTAGAGGGAAAATCAGAATTGAGGTTTAGAGTTGAGGTTTACAGTGAAAAGTTAGAGGGAAAGAGATAGTTTCCATCCATCCATTGCTAGTATAGTAAAGTATTTTTAGAGGAGACTGCCACTAGTATTGAGAGGAGTGATTTTTTATTGAGTGTGAAAATCAGAAAGTCTGAGGGAGTCCATACGTGACAAAACCACCTCTCATTGATGAAAAGGCGCAAACCCTAGCCACCGACCATTTGGAGATATGTCAGCTTAAGGAGAGTCGTATGTTATCTATGGAACAACGGATGGATAATTTTAGGAAGAGCTGAAATGTTTGTTCAGGAGAGTTGTTATTTGATTTGATGTCGGATAAAGAGTTGATTGTTGGAGACTCAAATATCTAAGGTTTCAAAGAGTTGACACCAAGGAATAAGGAAAGAAGGTAAAAGGATCCCAAGGGAGAAATGTTTTTGAATATCCATGAAGAAGGAGGATACGGAGATCGGTATTGGTCTAGGACCCATAAAACCGTTCCAGATAAAATTACTCGGTGTGCATAATTTTGATGAAATATTTTTGGAATAGTATACAAACACATTTCGTTATTAATTTATTTTGGCATCAACATTTGAGGACCTATCTCTAGTATAGTACTAATAAAATGGAGAGATAGTGCAAGGGTTTTTCTAGATTTCATATGATGGTTGAGTTAGTATGAAAGAATTTTTAATATGAAAGAGATATTTGAATTTATATGTAAAAATGGTTTCAGAAGTTTGTCTAGAGTTAAATTTGGTGGTCTTTTTATATGAGACAAATTGTAAAAGGGATCATATTACCTAAGACCCCTATCATTGTTGAGTGTAAAAGACAGGTGCACGTGGTACTTGACACCTTGCATTGTTGTGTTGATTTTTGACAAGTGAGCATGAACAAAATCTTGATCATGCTCTCCAAAAAGATAGATAGGCTAGTGGAATTTAATAATTCATTAAGGAGAAAAGTGACTGAAATTAATAATTCATTAAGGAGAAAAGTCACTGAACTCAGAGTATGTAATAAGAAGCTCTATCAAGAATTTTTTGGTCTCACTACACAACACATAAATGAACTAGAAGAAAGATTGGAATCATTGGATCAATAGGTGAATAGGTGATTGATGTTTTAGTACTTCATGATAAGAACGATCAAATGATAGAATCATTGAAGCAAGAGTTGTTGGAAAAGAAAAATGTTTTGTTAACATTGGAAAGTGAACTGAAAAGGGAAAAGGTAACGTCTGATGCAATTTGTTAGACAACTGATTTGATTAATATTTATTGTGATACCGGTAAATTGGTTGATGATAATGGCATACATGTGTCTCTCTCATGCTATAAGAATTAAAATTATGATCTTGGTGATATTTATAAAGGTGAACATCATATTAAAGATGATGAAATTGGTTGTTTTGAAAGGCATACAAAAACAATTGGGTCCAAACTCATGAAAAATAGGATTTGATGGAAACATTTTAGGTAAAAATGGAGAAGGAAATAAGAAGCCCATAGAGATATGTATAAGGACAAGAAACAAAGGTATTGGTTTGGAAGGAAATACAAACAATGGGGATGCTAAGTTTGTTGAAGCAGAAATATAGTACAGATAGTAACGAGACAAAACATATGAAAAAGGAGGAGCTTTATTGTAGTCATTGTGGTATAAAAGAGCATGTGCACGCTAAGTGTTGAATTTGTATCCCTGCAATATTTGTGATTTTACCAATCAGAATCATCACACTTGTTTGAAAAGACAAATTTCAAAACCTTACATACAGGTAAATTGTGGATGTATAAGTCTGTATGAATGGCAGAATGTTACTTTTATGTTGAAAAGGTTCTACAAGGTAAAATCCTCCAATGTACAATAAAATCTCCCACATGAAAAAGGAATCCATGAATGAGTTGATATTCAGAAATGAATAGAGACTTCCCATTCATAGGTCATAGTTGTCATGTTTCATGGTAATCTAAATTAAACCTCTTGCAATGGTTAAGGGTAAAATGATGAAAACATTTGACGATGTAAGGTTAAGGGTAAGACAAGGAAAAACCCTAGATATGGTGAATCGCTTGAGGGTAACCCATAGAAAACCCATGATATGATTAAGGGTAATCCAAAGAAACCCTTGATACGAAGATGAAGCATCCTAGATCAACTTTTGAGTAGATAATCTTATTGGTTAACTCATATCTCGTTCTTTTTTATGCATGTCTTGATACAGTTGTACAAATATTAGAATTTTTCTTCTCCCACCATCAAATTGGTCTATATGAAACTAGAAGAATGATGTAGCCTATCTCTCATTTTACAAGGCTTGGATGAGATAATTCTTCCCAAAATTGCAGTAGAAACTACGCCCAATATTTTGTAGATGGAATATAGTGAATGGGAGAGAAACATCAATCAACATCAATATGGGTCACATAAAATTCCAATTATTGACAAAGTTTTTGTTATAACAAAAGACATAGAAGTTTTTTGGAAGATCCTATTGAATAAGAAGAAGATTATTGAAGAAATTGACTATCTGAAAACTACAGAGCATGTGAAAGTGAATCCCATTGTGTACAAACACATATGCATGATGACATTGAAATTGATATCAAGTGTTATAAGCCTAGATGAAACTTAGAATAGTAGGCCATCATGTTATTGTATGTCCATAGAAGGATTGATGCTATAATGGTCAGTGTTAAAATTGTTAGCGGTCATAATTAAGGGGGATTGTTGAGTGTTGGAGTATGGTAATTACTCACACTAGTCATAGATATTTCTAGAAACTTCTCTTATAGAAATCTTTAAAAGAGCTTAGTTGACTTATTTCTAGATAGATCTAGTCAAGATATTTCCCAAAGAATTCTATAGAATAATTTTATGTGAATTTATATGTTCTTTTTGGAAGCAATGCGATGAATTCATCGAAGCAATGAAATGAATCAAAGTTTGTAGCTCATTGTGTAATTCATGTGTGTTTCGATTTGTGTAAATATATTTGAGTGTATTTGTCTCCTTTGTCCATCATATCATCCCTAAAATATTGCAAACCCCCACCACTCCCAGGGGCTTGCGTGACCTCCCGGTCTAAGGATCATTCACACAAGGGAGTTGAATTAGCTCTTGGGTCCTCACTGAACCCTTACGATTCTTTACTAAATTATTTTTCTGCTTTAGCTGCATGAAAATTCGTATTTGCGAGGGTCTTATCACTTCAACGGAGAATTCCACGTGACCCTGGACCAAATCCATCAGTTAAACTTTTCAAGCAACGAGAACTCCGCCACTTCAGAAATCCGAGCATTGGGAGTTCTAACCACAACACACTACGATTCCCCTGAACATCGAATTCATGAATGGTCGAACAAAGGTAGGGATCAACAATTCATACTACGCAATGTGATCTACAGTTCACATAAATTTTGGGACTCTGGGCTTCAGTAATATTCCCCGTTTAAAGGTGCAATACCTATGAATACGCTAACTCTGAACTCGCGGATTAGATGACCGGCGTCCACCTCCAATTTATGGCATACGTTTGCTCTGGGTTCCAGGCTTCAGAGCTTTTTGTGACACAACACTCCAAATCCTATGAATGTCGAATTGGAGAATTCTCTCAGAGACTCACAGATCAATGGTCCACAACTTCCCAGGAGCTAACGGTTGTGATCTTCTTTGGAACTCCAGGATTCAGGAGTTTTATCTTCTTATCACCACCAATCCTCCATATTGTCGAACGACGAACTGGTGAAGGGCTGGGATCCACGGTCTAGGTGTCCCTATCAATAGATGGCTTGATCTACTATGGGCTCGGGGATTTTTTATCCAAAACAGTTTTATCCCAAGATTTTCCAGAGCGTCTAATTCCGAAATCCTACGATATGTCAACACATACACTTGACGCCAATAGTCAGGATCTGAACTCCTAAGATATGTCGACACATACACTTGACGCCAATAGTCGGGATTTTCTTCGGGCTTCAGAGCTTCGGGATTTTTTCTTTCTCTTGCAACAATACTTCAAATCCTCTGGAGTGGTGAAGTCTGAAAAATTCTTGATCTACGAACACGTGTACTTATAATCGATGGCTAAGATGCACTCTACACTTCGGTACTTTTACCTCTTCCACAACACACACTTAGAAACTATCAGAGCAACGATGTTTGAAGGACTTAAATATTCATCACCTGTGCTCATCTAGATCCAACAGTTGTGGAAGATATGACTCCTCTTTGATTGGATCTTGTCACTCAACCTTGAAATGAAGAGAATTCTTCCTCCAAGGAATTTTTCTCATGATTCCTCCATATTTTTGTCACTCTAAGTGACTCGAACCCCGACACATACCTTGTGCTTTGCTTCTGATCTTTTTTTATTAAAGAGACCCGACCCTTTGTGCACACTTTTCACTTCCCTTACAGTCTATCACTTGGACTGTTCTCTCCTTCTGCACTCCTTGCATAGATTTTGCGCACTTTTGTTCTATCTCTCCTCTTGAGATTGATGATTTATGAAAACCTCATGCGCACTCCTTACGCTCATTCTCCTTGAGATGTTTTCAACACTCGACTAAGTGTTGGCCCTATGCACAACTTGCATGGGTCTGTTCTTAGATCTTTTATAGTCCACCGATTATATGTGCACCCATTCCACTTACTCTACAAAATTCACACTATCCCTCCTCAGATGTTGAGTCTGAAAATGACTCTTATTTCACAGTTCGTGCATGGGAACTGTTCACTCCTTGCACCAATAATTCAAAAGAGAAACAATTGAAACTTACAAAACATCAAAGGTCCATTCATTTAACAATGAAATACACATACATGAATATAAACACAGAAAAATATGCAACATAACAATACCCAAATAATTCAGAGATAAGAAAACTCATACATGTAAAGCAAATACCCTCTTTTATATTACTCCAACAAACATTTACAAAAGATTTTAACATCCTTTGGCTTCTTTAAACAACAACTCTATACAACTCTCTTCAACAAAAATCACAATAACCTCAACAACCTCTTTTGGGCATAGATTACATACATTTATACATGAGGAGGTTTCTCGATCCTTCCCTCTGGTCTATCCTAGTGCTTTCATTTCATAATTAAAGCATTCTACTACTAATATTATTACAATAAATGAGCATTTACAATACAGAAATGATTTGATGCTCAAAATATGTACAGTCCTATAGGTAATTAAGACAATTACAATCTCCTGAAGTGCATACAATGGCTCTTTCCTCAAAATATTTTAGGGCCTTAAATTTCAGTGGTTTAAAATTTAAAGTGACATATTGTCCTTGGAATCCAAACTAGTTTTGAATGCATTGTGTTGGGTGAAGAGTTGTCCTCCACTTAGCCTCATTGACTGTTGATGGTGATGCTCTTGCATCATACTCCTATGTTGAGAAAAATCATGAGCTCCTGCTCATGGCTCTATTGCTGCTATGGTTGAGGTCCTCCTTGTTAATAGGTAAATCGTTAGATGCAGACATGAACTAATCCCCCTAGATCCACCTGTATCTAGAACAAAACAAGATGGAACAATATGCTTTCCCTAGATTATGATAATTGAATTGAATTACCAAAGGAGGAATATATAACATACCTTATGAATCGCTTCCTTATGTCTTTGTTGATCCTTCTTTGCTCCAATGCTCCTGTGAAATCAGATCTGTAATAACACAAATCAACTAACGTGAAAACATCAATAATGAAATTCAATGACAACCTAAACATGTGATCAAGGAGTCATGTAATAAAATATTGATCATTTTATGGGAAAGAGACATGCCATTGTATTATATTAATAAAAGGTAGAATATACAACCGAATCGCCTTGATGTCGCAAGTTCCCTTTCAGTGGCCCTTTGTTCTGAGACACACATACATTTTCTCCGATATTTGCTTGAATATTTCTCTTAAAAACTTGATGGATGAATGGAGATCTCAAACATCACTTGAAATAGGATTCTTCACACAGACTTCAATCTATTCTCTCTTCACTCTCTATGCTTCTTTGTGCTTGTACCTCTAACCTTTTCCATGAGAATCCTATCATTATATAGAAGAAGCTGAAGTGGTTAAAGAGATGAGGATGATCCCATCAAATCAGAGAAGTCAGTAGGATCATAACCATATGAACGCCACCTCATATTTCAAGAAGATTCCACTTCTAGAAGCTACTAGAACTTCTTTCCTCTTTTAGTTTTAAAGCATCGTTGTGACCTTCCTATACAGCAGCCTACAGAAATCCCGTGGACTGACTATAATTCAGCATGCAGAAATCAGGGATTTCCGCACTATGTAAAGGGAGCTGCCCGCAGTGGCCTTCAAAAAATACATCTTGCAAGGGTGGAAAGAGGTTGCTTTTCTCAGGGAAAAGATTATATTGGGAACCTGAACACATGATTATGTAACCATCATCAGGGTGAACAAAATAATGTGTAACACTCCTGGGTCCCAAAATTTGACTCGGAGTTGTCCAGTTGCTTCTCTTCCTTGTTTTTGATGTTTATGTTGTTGTTTTCCTACTACTGCAATATTTTCTCCTGGTCTCCAAATCATACATTGTCGACCTTCATTTTTATTACCACTACAGTCTTCTCTTGTCTCTTTGGATAACCTTTCTATCAACCATTTTAACTCCATAGTCCCCTTGTCCATCCTATCTCCTGGATGGCTCTTTTGCTGCAACTCTCTCTTTCTCTCCTGACAATTTCTTTGTTTTAGGTTTTTGTTGCTACTACTCATTGGTTGCTTCTCTTTGTTCTTTATTTCTTTGATACTTTTACTTTCTTGAAGGTTCCCCTTGTTATCCTTCATGATTTCATTCCTATGGCAGTCTTCCTCCATCTTTGGATGGTTTAACCAATCTTCCAACATCTCTAACGCCTTCTCCCATTGACTAAGTAACGAATATTAATGCTCCTATTCAACATTTATCTTGCTCACAACTATGTGGGCCTCCTCTTCTTTCTTTTCCTTTTCAACAAAAATTGGCTTCTATCCACTCTCCCTTTCTTTGATAGTCTCTAATGGCCATCTTTCTGTTGCATCTACCACACACACAAAAACTGTTAGTTTTAAAAAACTTTGGATCTTTGGCCTCTTCCCTGGATGCTTCCTGCATCACTTCCTCATAAGTATGAGAACCTATGAAACTCATTCCAAGAGATATACTGATCTCTCCTATCCTCAAACTACAACACTAGGGATCTTATTCTTCCTTCAAAGGTTCCTTCTCACTCATGAGAAGTATTGTTGAACTATCCTCCTCTTTAACTCCCTTATCTTCTATTGGTAATAACATGTGTTTACACCCATTCTTCTCAAGGGTATACGTGTTCTTCCTTTCATCATGTACACCATTCTTCTCATATTGACAAGGTATCCCCAACATAACTTGACAAACATCCATGGGTATGACATCACATAAAACCTCATCCTTATAACCGCCAATCTTAAATTCAACTTTACACTATTTTCTTACCATGAAATGATGTCTTTTCTACAACCATGACACCCTATATGAATTCAGATGTGCAGTCATCTCCAACTTTATATTTTCCACCATCTCCCTCGATACCAAGTTATCAATGCTCCCAATGTCTATGATCACCTTGCATACCCTATCTCTGGTCTTGCAAGAAGTTTTGAACAAATTGTTCCTCTGGACTAGTTCTCGTACCTCTTTCTCTTGATTTACGAGAGTTTTCCTCATCATGAGTGATATTCCTTCTTCTGTTTCTTTTTCCTTCATCTCTGTCTCCATATCCCTCTGATGCGCTTTGGAAATGTGATCCCCTCTAACTCCTGCACTCTTCTTCTCAGGACATTCCCAAGACACATGCCTTGTTTTTCCACATGCATAACACTTCACTTCTCCTCCTTTACCTCTTCCTCTACCTCTTGGAAAAGGGTTTCTTCCTCCATTGTGTCCTCCTATAGAGATTTCTCCTCTAATTACCTAACTATCAGAGATACCAGTTTCTTCTCCTATCTTCTGGAAATTTTCTCTTATGGTTCCTTCTCCTCTGTTAGGATTATTTCCCCTGTTACTCTGACTCTTCTTCCTTGCCAACTTTTCTTCTCCCTTCAGGGATACCTGATAAGCATCTTCCATAGTTCTCATTTTCATCATACTAATCTAATCTTGGATCTTGTACCTCAATCCATTAATGTACCTATAAACTTTTTCTTCATCATTCTCCTCGGGTCCCGCTCTTATGTTCATCTTATGAAATTATTCGATATAGTCTTTCACCGACAAACCTTTCTATCTCAGATTCTGTAACTTTTTGAAAAAATTTAACTGGTAATCCTTGGGTATGAACTTAGCCTTTAGCTTAGCTACCATTCTATCCCAACTCTTAGTCTTGGACTTACCTTTCACCCTTCTATTAGCTTGCAACATGTCCCACCATAAAGTTGCATGTCCCTTCCATTTGGTCACTGCATGCTTCACCTTCTTCTCATCACCAATATCCTCATAGTCAAAGTACTTATCTAAAAAAAATATCTAGTTAAGAAGTTCTTCCATATTAAAATCACCTCAGTACATTGGGACTTCTATTTTTTCTCTAGTTCCCAACTTGACAATAACTCTCAACAATCGCTCCTCTGCTGCTTGTTCTCCTACAACTTCTTCTACTTCTACATATTCACATTAAATTTCACTAACATCACCAACTTCTGGTGCTCTTCTTCGCATTGTCTCCATGGCATCCAACCTTCAATGAATTTGTCTCATTTCTTCTTCCATGGATACATTGACTACAGGTCTCTCCCCACATCTTCTTGGTGGCATGATTTTAAATTTTATTTTCACACAGAGATTAATTCCTACTCTGATACCACTTGATGCAAACCCCCACCATTCCCATGGGCTCGCACGACCTCTCGGTATAAGGATCGTTCACACAAGCGAGTTGAATTAGATCTTGGTTCCTCACTGAACCCTTAAGATTCTTTACCACAAGCCTTTTCTCCTTTAGCTACGTGAAAATTCTTATTTGTGAGGGTCTTATCACTTCAACTGAGAATTCCACATGACCTTGGGCCAAAACCGTAGGCTCAACTCTTCAAACGATAGGAACTCTGACACTTCAAAGCTCCTAGATTCAGGAGTTCTAACAAAAACACACTACGATTCCCCTGAACACCGAATTCGCAAATGGTCGAACAAAGGCAGGGATCAACGGCTCACACTACATGCTGTGATCTACGATTCACATAAATTATGGGACTCTGAGCTTCAGAAGTTTTCCCAGTTTAAAGGTGCAATACCTATGAGTGCGCAAACTCTGAACTTGCGGATCGTATGGTTGACGTCCACCTCTGATCAACGGCTTACATTTACTCTGGGCTCTGGGCTTCAGATCTTTTCGCGACACATCACTCCAAATCCTCTAAACACCGAATTGGTGAATTCTCTCATAGGATCATAGACCAACTATCCACAACTTCCCAGTAGCTAAAGACTATGATCTTCTTTGGAACTCTAGGCTTCAAGAGTTATTTCTCCTTATCAACACCAATCCTCCAGATTTTTGAACGTCAAACTAGAAAAGGCATGGGATCCACATTCCACATATGCTTGTCAAAATATGACCTAGATCTACTACGGACTTCAAGCCTTAGAGGATTTTTGATCCACCACAATTTTCGCCAAAGATTTTATGGAGCATCGAATTCCAAACTCCTACGATCTGTCGACACGTACACCTGACACCAATGGTCAGGAACTACTTCAGGCTTCGAAGCTTCAGTACTTTTCCTCACTCTTGCAACAATACTTCAAATCCTCTAGAGCAACGAAGTCTAAACCACGCTTTTATCTGTGGACATGAGTACTTATAACCAATGGCCAAGATGCACTTCGGGCTTCGGGACATTTTCCTCCTCCATAATACACAATTAGAAACTACCATAGGAGTGAAGTCCAAAGAACTTAAAGGTTTATCTCCCATGCTCCTTCTCCAGATCCAACAATTGTGAAAGATCTGACTCCTCCTTGAGCCGATCTCATCCACTCAACCTCGAAATGAAAGCAATTCTTCCTCTAAGGAATTTTTCTTGTGATTCCTCTAGATCGTTGTCACTCTAAGTGACTCAATCCTTGGCACACGTCTTGCGCTTCACTTCTAAGTTTTTTTTTCTTGAAGAGACTTGACCCTTTGTGCACACTTTGCACTTCCCTTACAGTCTATCACTTAGACTGTTCTCGCCTTCTGCACTCCTTACATAGGCTTTGCACACTTTTGTGCTATCAATCCTTTTGAGCTTGATGATTTATGAAAACCTCTTGCGCACTGCTTGCACTCGTTATCCTTGAGACTTTTTCAACACTGGGCTAATTGTTGGCCCTGTAAACACCTTGCACAGGTCTATCCTTCGAATTTTTATACTCCACGGAGTATATGTGAACTCCTTGCACTCACTCTACAAAATTCACACTATCTCTCCTGAGCTATAGAGTCTGAAAACGACTCTTCCTTCTCACTCCTTGCATGGGCACTATGCACTCCTTGCACCAAGACTTCCGAAGAGAAACAATTGAAACTTACAGAACATCAAAGGTCCATTCATTTTACCATGAAATACACACACAGTCATATAAACACAGAAAAATTGACAACATGGCAATACCCAAATAAATCAAAGATAAGCAAACTCAGAAATGTGAAGCAAATATCCTCTTTTATAATACACCATCAAACATTTACAAAATATTTCAACAACCTTTGGCTTCTTTCAACAACAACTCTATACAACTCTCTTCAACAAAAATCACAATAACCTCAACAACCTGTTTTGGGCATAGATTACATACATTTAGACACGAGGGGACTTCTTGAGCCTTCCCTCCAGACTATCCTAGTGCTTTCATTTAATAATTAAAGCATCCTACTGCTAAGATTATTACAATAAATGAGAATTTACAATGTAGATATGAGTCGATGCTCAAAATATGTACAATCCTATAGGTAATTAAGACGATTAAAATATCGTGGAGAACATACAATGGCTCTTGCCTCAAAATCTTGTGGGGCCTTTAATTTTAGAGGTTTAAAATATAAAGTGACGCTCCCTCCTTGGAATCCAAACCAGTTTTGAATGTGTTTCCCTGGGTGTTGAGTTTTCCTCCAATTGGCCTCATTGAATGTTGATGGTGATGCTCCTGCATCATAAAAAAAAGGTCTAAATAAAGATGTCAACAACAAATTAGAAACCTATTTATGATACTCTACTTTTGAAAAACCACATGAATGGCCATAATGGCTCCCTCTTGAAGAATGGTGGGATAATACCACTTATCATGGAGCTATCAAAATGACATGATATGAATTTTTCTATGGCCAAAAACCCTGGTCTATGACTTCCTATTTACCAAGCACCTCATAGGTTCATGCTAAGGATAATGCACTTCACACCAGAGAACCCATTCTCTGCATACTTAAGAAAAATTTGGTTATAGATCAAAATAAAATGAAACAATAGGAAAACCAACATTGTTTTGGATGTTCTTTTGCTTAATAGGATCATTTGTTTTTCATCTTTAGCACTATAAACAAACATCACTTAAAGACAAAACACCCTAGAAATTAACACCAAAGTTTTATGGACCCTATAAAATATCATTTGGCACATTGGACAAGTGGCCTACATGTTGGATTTTAACCCACTCAAAAATTCATCCAATATTTCATGTTTCTTGTCTGAAGAAGGTCATCGAATTGATGTGCAACGTGCAAACCAACTTAACATAACTTGATGATGAAGGCTCCATTTGGCTCCACCAGAAGCAGTCTTGGTTATTCAAGATTATCAATTGCACCAAATGCACGGTTCGAGAAGTACTAATCTAGTCGAAAGATATGTAACCCAACGATTCCACATGAGAACCAGCAATGATTCTATATCAATTTCCTCATCTCAAGCCTTGAGGAAAATGCTCATTTTGAAGGAGGAGGGTATGTTATGGTCCTACCCTAACCTCCATAGTTTAGGCTACCTAGTGTTAGTCAATTGATGTATGTTGCCATGTTTGAATAAGGCTCATTAGATAGTAAAGGATATTCATTTAAGGTAAAAGGGTCCACTGTATAAGCCCACTAGGTAGTTGGTACCCCGTAATAATGAGACCACACATAGTTAGGGTTTTGCTATTGAAAATCAATTTAAAGAGATAGGAGGCTATGAATTATTTTATAGTGTATTGTTGTATTTGAAACTTTGCTAAGTAAAAAATGGTTCCACCTTAAGAAACAATTAAACATTAATTATTATTTTTGTATTATCATAATATAATATATTTCAAGTATTTTATTTTTCTAGTCTCTTTATATATGACTTTTTGCAATTATATTTACATATTTAGTTGTGTCGCAAAGGTTATGAAACACTACAAGGATGAAAACATGGTGGCAAAGGTTATGAAACACTACAAGGATGAAAACATGGTGGCAAGGAATCATACACGAATGCCCTTGCTTCAAAATCCTTGTCATGCAAAACAAACTTACGTAGGAATAATCAAGCAAAATTATCAAGGTAAAGTACTTGCTATTCTAGAAAACCCCATTTCAACCTTAAATCCAAAACCCAGATAACTTTCATTTAGGCACCAAAAAGTATAGAATAAACGCATACTCAATTACAACACCTGCGGACGATGGGAAACCATTATATGAGTTGTCCAGAGCACTCTGGACAACCAACAACACTCAGGTAAACCAAGGTGCAAGGTCCGCAGATCCCTCTGCACACCCAGGCTCCAACATGCACCTCCTCTTCCCAATGGTCCAAGAAAAATACCCTACCTGAACACACTATGGAAGAAACCCTGAGGCTCTATCTAACAAGGTATCGCTATAGCTAATGTGAAATCGCACATCAACCAAATGGAAGAAACAGGCTCCAGCTTCGATCAAAAACCCCGAAATTTTTTATTTCGACACAATGTATCCAGCAAACCCATACCTGAATATCGTACATGAAAACAATGGAAAATAAAGATGCAGTTTGCCTAGAGCAGTCTGCAAAGCTAGCACCCAACGGTGAAAATAAAGAAAATAAAGATGCAGTTTGCCTAGAGCAGTCTGCAAAGCTAGCACCCAACGGTGAACCAAGGCACGGGATCTGCAGAGCCCTCTGCATAGCCAAGCTCCAACAACCACCTCCACTGCCCAGTTGTCGAAGGAAAGCCCCATTGCCTAGACACACTGAATATTAAAGCCCTAGCGTCTATCCAATTAAGTATCAATAAAGCAGATGCGGAATCAGACCCTCACCAAATAGAAAATAGAGTATTGGGTATTCTCAGAGGCAGTAAGTTAACATTGGAGCAAACAGATCCGTTTTTTCAGAGAAAATTTGGGTCTGAATTCGGCCAGATTTTCAGGGGTAATTTGAATTGGAAACTTGGTCATCATGATTTTGATTTTGAGTAAGAACCTTATTCTAAGGGTTTTGCTTCATTTTAAACCAACTCAGGTGCTCAGAAAATAGATCAAAGTTTTGAATTGATGGGAAATTTAAAAACTGAGCTCCAAAGTTAACCCACTCCTTCTCCATAACCCCCTCATCACAACAGAGTCAATGCAAACTATACAAACTCCCAAGCAAAAAAACCGCAAATTGTAAGAGACGAAATTCTCCCATACTAGTACCAGAAACAATGGCCAAACTATATCATAGCCCAAAGTTTCAGGAGAGAGACATACACTAATTACAGGTAGGGCTACTATATGTTATAAAGCATAGTAGTTTTGTTTTTTGTTTTTTTTTTTAACTTGATTTCACTTTAAATGGTTGGATTTACAGATTTGAGTGATCAAGTTTGTATAATCAGAGTGTTTTGGAGATTTTTAGCTAGGCTAAATCCATTTATACATTCAGAAATGCAATTTATATAACAAAAAATGACAATCTTGTCTAAATTTACATCACCAAATTTAGAAGAAAAACAAAAACAAAAAACTAAACATTTAACTAGCACCTATGTCATAATAGTATAGTATATTTAAAAAATAAAATTATTCTACCATTGTGTCCAAATTATTATAATTGAAGATCCATTTTCATGTCAATGTATTACAGATTCAGAATAAATTTTAGTTTATTCAAAACATCCTTTTACTTTAAAATAGTTTTATGATTGGCATATGCATTATAATATTTTCAAAGATATATTGGCTACACAAAATCAGTATTTTTTTGTTATTTAAAATCTATTTTTGAATGTAAAAATGGATTCAGTATGATGAAAAACCCTTGTAGCACTAGGATTACATAGAAATAATCATTCAAATATGCAGATCTAATAATTAGTGGTGTTGGCTAACTGTTCTAAGAAATGGCTTTTTTCCCGAGAATCCAAGGAGATATAAATTTACAGGAATCACTATTTTTTCTTGTTCAAAATCTATTTCTGAGTGCAGAAATGGATTCAGCATGCTGAAAAACTACCTAGATACTCAGATTATATAGAAATAATCAGTCAAATCTACAAATCCAATAATTTCTCATCAAATTTCAGATAAATATCCCATGAAAAAATCATCATTTTAGAAAGCTTGATACCTAATAATTTATCACTTTAAAATCTTTAGCCTAACGCCTAATAATTTATAGCCGGATTTAGACAAATATCCCAAAAAATATATAGCATCGTAGACAATTTAAACTGAAAAATTAAAAAGTTGGTAAATCTGACATCAGTTCAGTAACAGGATCCGTTGAATAAAAAGATCCGAGAAATTCGCTTTAAAGCACACAATGTTGAATATACAGTGTGAAATTTATATCCACCAGTACAGATAATCGCGTAGCAATAAGAAGGAAACAAACAAAATGACGAGAGGAAAGTAATAATTACACATGGAATTTAACAGTCCCAGAACAACGAAATAACGAGAGGAATGCATTTATCACTCCTTTATTGTGCAGATACTGTGCACGCGGCCGTAAACTCTTTATGAATAGATAGACGTTAATATATCTAGCAGTATAAGTTGGGGTTCGAGACGAGATACTGATCAATCTTATTGAACGTGGTAGTAGCGTTTTCCTTTAGCTCTTGTAATTTGACATCGTCAGTCTGAGCGCTCTGGTCGGTTTCGTAGTTGGTGATCCTGGTTACCACACATCCCACTTCTTCCCTGGGAGCCACCTTGAGCTCAAAGCTCAACGCATTCACTTGTGTCCCTAGTGGACCTCCTTCGATTATCGTAAACTTGAACACCATCTTTTCCTCGTCGATTTCATCCACTTTCTCCTTGAAGTAACTGAAATCCTGGTTAGCTGCAATATGAGAAGGAAAGACATTATAAATATCAATGCATTAAAAAGTTATTCAACACCGTTGTTAGGTTATGAGATCAACAGTTGGTTTTATGGAAGTGATACCAGGGGTGAAGTTGACCTGCTTGACGGTGCCCACGCCTCCATCTCCTTCGACGAAGGTTATAGAAGAGAAGGCTTCCGGAAAGACCTTGGCGAAAAGGTTGTGGCCGTCTTTCACTATGGCCTTCCATAGTCTTTTTGCCTCCACCTCACACACACACTCGTTTGTTAAAGTCCCAACGACCATCTTGAGTTACTTCTTCAACTCCGTCAACAAAGTGATGCAGACGTTGCTTGTCATAGTATGCACCAGAAGAGGAAGATATTTATAGATGGCATTTTACTTATCTTCTGCAATTTTTTTGCATTCACCTGTTGCTGATAAGAGAAATCACAATGTTCACGCTAGTTGTGTAAACTGGTGGCAATCGTATCTGGCCCACGATTATTGATTTCCATGCTCATCTATATTGGCGTTCTTATTTTCCGTT
>JASDQU010108197.1:10114-21177 GCA_032191745.1 Picea mariana | reverse complement strand
TTCGTCGGCCGATTTAGAGAATATTTACCAAGTCACTTTGTTTTGGGTGTTGCTTATTCTCACTAAAAGGTTGTTGCTCGAACTGAACTGCATCTTTATATGAAGCTTGCAAGGCATCTTGCAGGTCAATCTACGAGCTCTGGTGTTGGTCATTGTTTATTTCCTCGTACTGCATCATATAATGTGAAGTTTGAATTGCATTCGATAAGAAGTAAACATTAAATGTTTAAGAATTAATGTTAACCCAAGAGATAGCATTAGTTGATTTAACCTTGAGACTCTTTGAATCATGCGAAAAAAATCCATACATATTCTAGGTCTTGCCTCATTATAAAGAAAATCTCAATCACAAAACTTAGATTAAAATGTATAAATTTTGCCAATAGTGATTGCGTTTAACAGTCGTAAGCGGCCTTTCGGTGTTCACGAGCCGCGAGTTAGCGGCTGTGCTAGTGTTATACTATTCAGGTTCTGTTAAGATCGACACTTGGCCAGGCCCTAGAACAAATGACCTAACATTCTAGTTTTCCCTGATACCTAGACTGCAAAGAGGCCTGGGGCAGAGTATCCGTGTCATAATGGTCGACAAAGTATTTGTGTCAGAGTCGTCGGTACGTGTCCAATTAAATAATTAAATGTTAATAAATGAAGGTTTCATTTTCCAACACCAAATCATAGTTGCGATAAGATATCGATATTTTTATCCAATCAGACTACAGAAAATCGTGTTTTAAATAATTCAAAATAAATTATTTTGTTAAAACTTTGTTAAAAGTTGAAATATTAAAACAATTCAACCCAAACTAATACTTGGTCAACGCAAATCGAACGTTATATATGTACTTCGTCCAGTACAATAATCAAACAAACATGTTAATGATCTTAAAGGGAAGTCAAATATTGAATGTCCAAAATGGTAAAGAATCTTAAAGGGAAGATCAAATATTGAATGAAGTAACAAGAGCAGCAAAGCTGCATAATGCTGCCTCCTAACATTTTATTTATTACTGTATATAGTTAATAATAGCAATAAACAGGTTAAACTTAGATAGTTTAACTATTGATATATTACTATAGATAGTTAAACATAATTATTTTATAATAATAACCTCAGGTTCACCATAATAGATAGTTTAACTATATGACCATTAACATGAACATGGTTAATGGTTCATGTGACTTAATCATTTTACACTGACATACATGCTTGAGGTGGTTTCTTCCCAACCCTTTCCTCTATAATTCAACCCCTTTTATTCATTTGCTTTTGTTTTTATTTTATTATTTTTAAATGTTTATGCTGATTAGTATTAGTATTTTTATTTTTTTATAAAAATAATAGAAAAAAATTTCAAAACAAATCAATATTATAAAAATTAAAAATCATTATCTCTTACCCATCTCACATAAATATCACTTCTTGTTTTCAAAACACTTCTAATGGTTAATGCAATACGGTAAACCACGATAATAGTCCCATGGCTACATAGAACTCATGGGTTTTCGATACATAGAACTCATGCAATACGGTCCTACGTGGCCTCGGCAATAGCAAAGCCCGCCAAAGTTCTTAGCGCCAACGCTCCGCCACGTCATCCACTAGCCACGTAATCCGTTCCTTGAATACATGGGAAATAATGTGCATTTGCTGCACCTACTCCTGGACATGGTGTTTCTGAAAAATAAAAAATCTGTATCAGCCTGGGTAGTTGCAGGTCGCGAGTTCGATCCCTCTGGTCTGCAAAAAGCCCAGAGAAATATGGATAGCATGGAAGAGTCAAGCTCGGAAAACCGTGGCACCATCAGGAAATCATTGCATTCGCAGCTGAATCTGCCGCCCGGGATGTCTCGTAACACATTGTGTATCAGCACGGCAGGAACTCAACCGGGCGGTCAAATGGTCAGTACTTCGTCCCTGGATCACTGGACAGATGAAGCATAGGACGGCCCGACAGTACACAGGAGTCAAGCAGCGCCCATGGGGAAAGTTCGCTGCAGAAATCAGAGACCCCGCCAGGAAGAGCGGACGCGTGTCTATTCAATAAATTTGAAATCTCGAACCACGTGAAGGTTCCAATAACACCTTAAACTTATTAACCAATAAAAACTTAGAAAAATATAAAATTTTATATATCGAAAAATAATAAATTATATTTCTTATGTTTAACTTTAGTTTTTTTAAAAATATTTTTTAAGTCAACGTAAATAATAGATAGTCAAAGGCGATCCATCGCATAATACTGCTGGAGGCAGTATAATAAGACAAACTTGTAAATATCTAATGAAATAAAAATAATAAAAGAAACTTGTAAAAAATATTGAAGGGGAAATCTAATATTGAATGGCATAATATGATAACTTAGAAACCTATTTGTGATACTCTACACTTTTGAAAAGTCACATGAGTGGCCATAAGGACTTTCCCTTGAAGAATGGTGGTATAATACCACTTATCATGGAGTTATCAAAATGACATGATATGAATTTTTCTATGGCCAAAACCCCTTGTCAATGACTTCCTATTTACCAAGAACCTTATAGGTTCAGGTCATAAATAATGCACTTTGCACCAGAGAACCCATTCTCTAGACACTTAAGAAGAATTTGGTTACAGATCAAAATAAAATAAAACAATAGGCAAACCAACATTGTTTTGGATGTTCTTTTGCAAAACATGATCATTTTTATTTCATATATAACGCTATAAACAAACATCACTTAAAGATAAAACACCCTAGAAATTAACACCAAAGTTTTATGGACCCTATAAGATCATTTGGTGCATTGGACAAGTGGCCTACAAGTTGGATTTTAACCCACTTCAAGATTCATCCAATAGTTCACGTTTCTTGTTTGAAGAAGGTCATCGAATTGAAGTGCAACATGCAAACCAACTTAACATTACTTGATGATGAAAGCTCCATTTGGCTCCACCAGAAGCAGTGTTGGTTACAAAAGAGTGTCAATTCCACCAAATGCATGGTCCAAGAAGTACTAATCCAGTGGAAAGATATGAAACCCAAAGATTCCACATGAGAACCAACAATGTTTCTTTAGCAATTTCCTCATCTTGAGCCTTGAGGACAATGCTCCTTTTGAAGGGGCAGGGCATGTTAAGGTCCTACCCTAACCTCCATAGTTTAGGCTACCCAATGTTAGTCAATTCATGTATGTTTACATCTTTGAATAAGGCTAATCACATAGTAAAGGATATTCATTTAAGTTAAAATGGTGCACTTTATAAACCCACTATGTAGTTGGTACCCATTAATGATGAGACCACAAGTAGTTAAGCTTTTTCAATTGAAAAATCGTTTAAAGAGATAGGAGGCTATGAAATGTTTTGTACTGTATTCTTGTATTTGGTGGTTTACTAAGTGAAAGATAACTCTACCTTAAGAGACAACTGAACATTATTTTTTTTCTTTTAATTATCATAATATGATATATTTCACCTATTTTATCTTACTTATCACTTTATATATGATTTTTTGCAGTTATACTAGCACAGTCATATAATTTATGACTGATAAACGCCGAAAGGCTGAACGAAAATTCTGAAAACAGTAACTACGAGCCAACGACCTTCAAGCTCGCAGTGAATTGCCGACGGAGATTGATACCACCAACAACCACTTTTATAAAGCTTCTTCTCCATGCGCGTTGTCCGCTTGCATTCACCATGCCAATCTCACGCGCGATGTCCGCCTGCATTCATCCACACGGCCATAAACAAGCTTCTTCTCCACGCGCGCTGTCCGCCTGCATTCACCATGCCAATCTCACGCGCTGTCCGCGTGCATTCATCCACGCGGCCATAAACATCCGCACTAGAAACGCTTCACTTCACATCCACGCGGTCATAATTTAGTAAATTGTGGCCAGCTTAATAGATTATCTCTTAATCACTGAACGTGGCAATCTGGTGGTGAGCAAGTAATTTTTTAATTTGATTTAGTAAATGTAAAAAAGTAATCACATAAACGGACGTCTTTATAAATGAGCGGAAGTTAATTTATTAAAATCTCATCCATTGATTAGAGAGGACGACGAAGAATATGCCAGCATCTTCAATTGCCAACCCTAAGATTGAAATTTATGATTAAAAGGTGATTAATTCTGCCCATTGTGAATAGGTATACGCCTTTCGACATAATTATCTACATATCTATTTATGTTTCAATGATTATGAAAAACTACACGGATGAAAACATGGTGCCAAGGAATTCGAGACCAATGACCTTACTTCAAAATTGTTCATGGTGTCATGCAAAACCAACTTATTTAGGGCATGATCAAATCAAAATTATCATGTTAAACTACTTGCTATTCTAGAAAACACCATTTCAACCTTAAATCCAAAACCCTAATAAATTTCATTTAGGCACAAAAAGTATGCAATAAATCATATTCAATTACGACACCTGCGGACGATGGGAAAGAATTATAGCACTCTGGAAAACCAATACTCACACAATGATAAACCAAGGTGCAAGGTCCGCAGATCTCTCTGCACACCCAGGCTCCAACATGCACCTCCTCTACCCAATGGTCCAAGGAAAATACCCTACCTGAACAAGACTATGGATCAAACCTTGAGCATGTTTCCAGCAAGGTATCACTATAGCTAATGTGGAATCACAAACCAACCAAATGGAGGAAAAGGGCTCCACCTTCGATCCAAAACCATGACAATTTTTATTTCAACACATAATGTATCCAAGAAACCCGTACCTGAATATCGTACATGCAGCCAATGGAAAATGAAGATGTAGTTTTCCTAAGAACTTTTCATAACTAGAACCCTATGATGAACCAAGGCACTGAGAGCCCTCTGCACAACCAAGATCCAACAACCACCACTGCCCAATGGTCGAAGGAAATCCCCATTGCCTAGACACACTATTAGAATAATATAACTCATACATGTTCATGATGTAATCCATGACATTATCCATTGAGCACTTAATCCAATAAAATGACTTAGGTGGGTAAGTTAGAGATAATAGATGCACTAGTCAAAGGAGTAGTTGAGCACATAACTCAAGAAGATAAAAGATAAGATAAATTAGATTGTTTTAGTGGATAGTTTGAATAAGAGTCCTTGATATATGAGAAAAAACAATGGTTGAGCTTTGCTCAACATTGTATAAATACATCTGTTAGCTAATGTGTTAGCTAATGTAATAGACAAGTTAAAGTAAACAAGTTAATGTAATAGACAAGTTAAAGTAAACAAGTTATTGTTTCTACTCTATTTCTTCAATGGTCGAGCTTTACTCAACATTGTATAAATGCATATGTTAGTTAATGTAATAGACAAGTAGCAAGTCAACAAGTTATTGTGTCGACTCTATTTCCTCTATGTCTCTCTCATATTTTGTCATGTTATCAGAGCACGATTGGGTGTGACTCCCTCATGTGAGAGCCCCAAAAAATGAGAGTCTAAAGATGATGTCCTACGTGTGTTTGGAGTGTGTATAGTTTGTATGGCTGTCGATTGTCCGTGGCAGTGTTTATTTGTCCGCCATATGATTGCAAGCCTGGTGTATTCTGCGTGCCTACGTAGAGAGGTTTTCATTGATGTTGTTGTAGACTCCATCTTTGTGAAGGAGATAGAATAGAGTTGTAGAGAGAGAGAAAGTGGTTGAAGGCCGTCGAGTCGGCACCAGTGTAGGCGATGGTTATCCGGGCGTCGGGGGAATCGAACCTTGTCCCATTGTTAAAATTATTGGGGTTCGTTGTTAGTTACTTTGAGGGAAAACAGAGGAGGAGGACTTAGGGTTCGCAGACAGAGACGAGATTGTTCTCGGTTGCTGGAGTTGCTTCTTTCCCTCCTGGAGGACCCTATAATGGGGGTTGAGAAGCCCCTTGTGTCTCTGAGTACTAAGGAGCGAGTGAGGGTTTTTGCCAATGAGTGGAAGTGGAGGATCGATGTTGATGCAGATCCTGCCCTTGGAGGTCCAGTTATTTGAGAAAATGCTCTTGGCATCCCTGTGACATTTTTTTGGTGTTCTAACTGCGTGTAGTCATGCAGGTCCTGTAGATAAAGGTCGTTGATGAGCGGTGTAGCATACGCTCAATGAGTTCTTCACAATGATCGGGATCAGTTTAAGGAGACGCAAGGATGGAGCATACGACATATGCATATGAAAAAGGATCAGGCTCCCCAAGAGGAATATGCCCCCACTGTTTTCTCTCAGCTGACTTTCTCCCAAGTCGCATGAGAAGTTGCACCTAGGTAGCCGCATTTGTGCCCAATGGCGAGGAGCACAAAGAGAGAGCGGGATGGATGGATGTATCCCATTGGCCATGGATGGATTAAATGTCCCCGACGGTCAAGGGATCGAATCCCACAAGGTTCTCTTGATAGTTTACGTGCTCAATGATCAGGGATTTGAAATCTTTGAAGGGTTTGATGGCAACAATGATGGTGGAGTGATCACTTTGCTCTTGTAGCAGGCATTATTTGGCCATCTAGCATATTATCCGGTTGATGCTTATGTGGAGAAGCGACCCATTGCCAACATGAAAATATTTATTCTTGGATAAAGAACGAAGGAGATAAGATTAAAGCGAGTGATTGGAGGTCTGAATGCCACATAGGCTTTGGAGGCTTTTGACATCACTTAAAATATGTGAAAAATTCGTGACTCTAACAAATGATAGGTAATGTATGGAGATCCGAGACAAAGATGTTGAAGATGAACACAAAGATGTAAAGGTTTCTAAAACCCCCGGAGTGAGCGGCACCACCCAAGAGGTCGAGTCAAGAGAGGCAAAGCATCCCACTGGTGCTTTCAGTATGGGAGCTGAGAGAAAATGCATTGGATGGGTGGATTAGGCGTTCAAGATATCGAATATAGATGAAGACGCCAAGTATGTGTTTGATTCTAAAGGAGGAAGATGGTAGTCCTGTCATGGAATTTTGTAAATGGGCATATGTAATGGATTTGTTGGGAATTTAGTAAAGTAGTTAAAATGTTTGTTGAGATGATGTTGAAGTGATTCAAAAATGTTGTAATGGGTTCATCATTGGTTGTACCCAACACCTTATAGTTTTTTGTCCATAGTTGTAAAGCTTTGTCATAGGAAAACGGTATTCCCGAGATGTTTAGTAAGCCTTGTTGAGTCAGGCCTACATGGATTAGTGTGATCATGTAGTGTGTATCCGATGCATGAGCATCAATATCAAATCCAGAAAGGCGGACGTGGAAGCGAAGTCGACACCTTAACACATTGAAAGAACAAAAGCCGAATCTTAACCAACTTAGTAGCAGTGTAGAGTTTTGAATTTTGTGTTAATTAAATTAGAGTATGTAAATTCAGGCCATTGTTTGAAATGACAAAATGATTGTAAATCCTTACACAACTGTAAAATATTACAGGTGTAGGATACTTACCCTGATTAGTCATTAGGTTGCATTTAATTGAGTAGGTAACCGCTAGAGTAGGAGGTGATAGATTTTTAGATACGAGGAAGAAGAGCGAAGAGGCTTTGGGTCCTTAGACAAGTTTTCATTGTAATTGTTGTAAGAGATAACTACTGTAATTATGTTTTTTTCTTTTGAAATGAATAGAACAGAGAAAATTGATTCAATTGTACAGTGTTGATACCGTTTGACTGTTGATATGTATTTTGCGAGTGTATGATGTTCACAGTGAATGAATGAATAATTGAATAATTTTAAATTGTTTCTCTTTTGTAAGTTATGCAAGGAGTGCGTACAGAGCGCAAGGAGTGTGTGTAAAGAAGTCTTTTATGACTCGAAGTTCATAAGAGATAGCGGGGAACTTTCGTATGCAGAGTGTACATATTGAGCGCAAGGAGTGTGCGTAGAGGAAAACTTGTTGTAAGTTTGAAGGCTCATGAAATTGAGCGTAGAGTATGCCAGGAAGGAATCAAAAAGTCTTTTGAAAAGATGCAGAGTGCAAGTGTGCACCAGGGCAAGGTTTAAATTTCATTTGCCAGAAGCTCAGGGGGAGTAGTGGTTCTAAGATACGAAAGTAAACACTTATAAAATTTATAAGTTTTGAAGAGTTGAAGTGTTCAAAGGTGGAGCGCAGAAATTGAAAGTTCGAAGGAAGAACCAGTATGAAGGATTAAGCAGGAGAAATCATTTAGAGTGAAGTTTGCGAAATCCAAAATCACAAAACGATTGTGGTCGTTCGTTGAGGCAGAACAAGTGGCGACAGATCAACATTTCGTTGATTCATAAATTGGGGAGTTGAAGGTAGGCGCTGTGAAAACTCGCGAAAAGCGAAATCGTGATTTAATCATAGTCGTTGAAATCATGGAAGGTTGTGAACCGTTGATTCGATGTAAGTGGAGTTCAAAGAATTCTGAATTTTGGATATTAGAGGAAGGGAGACGAGCATTCTTTCAATAGTCGAAACGTGAAGTCCCGATTTGTGAAGAATTGATCTGGACCACTGAGTCACGGGAAGTCTCAGACCATTGATCTGAGGTGATAGATTTCAGGAGTT
This sequence comes from Picea mariana, assembly GCA_032191745.1. Classification (NCBI taxonomy): domain Eukaryota; kingdom Viridiplantae; phylum Streptophyta; class Pinopsida; order Pinales; family Pinaceae; genus Picea; species Picea mariana. The sequence goes on along the minus strand of JASDQU010108197.1, from coordinate 12,690 downwards.
TGGGAGTTCGAAAGACGGAGAGCCAGGTTGACTCATATACTCGACATGCAAAATCGTGACATGCCTATTTGGATAGGCGTTTGGTCGTAGTGGGTGGTCACGTGGAGGAAACTTTACGCCCGGTGTTAGTTTGTGCAGGTGAGGTTTCGCTAAAGGACATGTGAATTTGAATTGTAAAGGTTCCAGCAGGGAATCACAGAGCTAGTCCAACTCGAGAAGTTGAAAGATCCTAGACCGGGAGGTCGTGCAGCCCTTGGAGATAAGGGGGGTCTGCACCAAGTAGTATTAGAGTCTTAAAAAGTTCAAAGTTACATTTCGTGTATTAGAAATAATTGAAATTATGCCGCCAAGGATTCGTGTAGATCCACCTATGGAAAACCCTGTTGTGGAAAGAGAAATGAGAGAGCTTCATGCCAAGTTGGAAGCGATGGAAGCAATGCAAAGAAGAACACCTTCCGCTGAAGACGTCAGTGATGCAGAAAGTGAAGAAATAGAAGTTGAAGAAGCTACAGGGGAAGATGTGGTTGAAGAACGCTTATTGAAAGATGTTGTGAAATTGGGAGCTAGAGAAAATATGGACGTCCCAATGTATGAAGGTAATTTGGATGTTGAAAATCTATTGGACTGGATAAGGTCCATGGATAAGTATTTCGACTATTAATTTGTCGATGAAGGAAGGAAGGTGAGACATGTTGTCACCATATTAAAAGCACATGCAACACTATGGTGGGATGAACTACAGACAGATTGAAGGAGAAAAGACAAACAAAGGATAAAGAATTGGGATAGGATGGTAGCCAAACTGAAGGCTAAACGCATACCTAAGGATTACCAGATAAATCTGTTCAGAAAGTTGCATAACCTAAGACAGAGGGGTATGACAGTGAAAGAGTATACAGAAGAATTCTATAGGCTGAATATTAGGACTTGACAAAGAGAGAAGGATGATGAAAAATTTGCTAGGTATATAAGTGGTTTAAGGTATGAAATTTAGGATGAGATCAGAATGATGACTGTGAGGACAGTGGAATATGCTTATCATATTGCACTGAAGACAAAAGAAAAGTTGGCCAGAAACTAGAGTCGGCGAAATAGAGGCAGAGGCTCAAATAGAGATAAGAGAATTGTCTATGATAAGGCACCGAAAAACAAGGATGAGATTGAGAAATCATATGGTCACTTTGAAAGAGGAGGAAGTTCCCGAAGAAGAGTGTTTGGTGGGAGAAATTATTTTCCTTGAAGAAGAGGAAGAGATAGAGGAGGTTGAGTTAAATGTTATTCCTGTGGAAAGATAAGACACATGTCTTGGGAATGCCCCGAGAGGAAGAAAAAAGGAGGAGAATCACACATTTCTGAAGCTTAGAAGAATCTGGGAGAAAAAGCAGTAGAAGGAGGATAGAACCTTATGATGAGGAAAGTTCTTCTAAATCCAGCGAAAGAAATAGATGGCTTAGTTCAGTGAATGAGGTTGTTCAGGACTACTTGTAAAACAAATGATAAAGTTTCAAAATGATTATAGACAGTGGGAGCATTGATAATTTAGTATCTACATAAATGGTGGAGAAGCTGGAGCTGGAGACAACTGCACACCCAAGCCCATATAAAGTTTCGTGGTTGCAGAAATGACATCAAGTAATGGTAAGTCAACAATGCAAAGTTGAATTTAAAATAGGAGGCTATAAAGATGATATTCTGTGTGATGTAATTCCCATGGATGTTTGTCATATTTTGTTGGGAAGACCATGGTAGTTTGATAGGAATGCCATTCATGATGGAACAAAAAATACTTCCACTCTAGAGAAAAATGGTAGAACACACATGTTACTGCCAATAGAAGAGAAGAAAGAAAAGGAGGAAGCCAACACAATAATACTTCTCATGAGTGGGAAGGAACTCTTGAATGAGATTAAAAAAGATCAAGAAATGAAATTTATTGTAGTAAGGAAGCCAAGAGGTATCCTTACCAATACTTCTATGATTAATTTACTTGAAGAAATCCAAGAATTGTTAGAGAATTTTGTTGACATAGTAGTGGATGAGTTGCCTCACTCATTACCACCCATTAGGAGTATGAGCCACCATATTGACTTGATTCCAGTAGCCAGTTTACCAGACAAAGCAGCGTATAGGTTGACACCTCGAGAGAATGAAGAGGTTAAGAATCAAGTTTAGGAGTTGTTGGATAAAGGTTTAGTTAGGGAGAGTCTAAGCCCATGTGCAGTGCCAACTGTATTGAGTCAAAAGAAGGATGGAGGATGGAGAATGTGTACAGATTCCAGAGCTATCAACAAGATCACCATCAAGTATAGATTTCCTTTACCTGGGATGGATTATTTCATGGACTGTTTGAGTGGAGCAAGCTATTTTTAAAAAATAGACTTGAAGAGTGGATATCATCAAATAAGAACGAGAGAGGGAGATGAATGAAATAAAACATTCAAGACAAATGAAGGTTTGTTTGAATGGTTAATCATTCCATTTGGATTGACAAATGCTCCAATCACATTTATGAGGTTGATGAATGAAGTACTAAAGGACTTCATAGGTAAATTTGTCATTGTATATATGGATGATAT
>JASDQU010108196.1:90549-100706 GCA_032191745.1 Picea mariana | reverse complement strand
GAATGAAAGGTTTTGCATATAGTGAATTTAGATAGATTCAATGATACAAGCTGCCAAGAATGGTTAGATATCCTTTTCGAAATTCAGACCTACCAGAAAAATATGGCGGAAAAGGTTTCTCAACGGATAAGTTCAACAACAAAATCCTGCAATTCTAACAGGTCCAAATCTCAAACCCTACCATGATAAAAACGAGCGCTTCGGAATTTTGTGCCGTGGGTCCGTCCCTCACTGGACGAAAGAGGTCCTCTGCTTCTGGTAGTCAATATGAAGAAAAATTCGTATTCTGATAATCAGTACAGACATAAGTGATTTCAGACCTTGAATGAGAGGAAGACGTCGTAGTCTGTCCTTATTGATGATAACGCCACCTTGACTAACTCCTGGAGGGACAAAAATCATGGCTATATTCCGACATTCGAGGACTTGGAGGTTCAAGCATCCAAACCCTTGATTATATGCTGTCACAATATAAGAATATAAGGCTTTTGGTTCAATGGAAATAATAGCAACAGAATTTTTTTTTTTCCAACAATAATCATTTTATAAAAGTGGTTAATATAAACAGATATAAGGTTTTTGGTTCAATGGAAATAATAGCCACAGAATTTTTTTTCCAACAATAATCATTTTATAAAAGTGGTTAATATAAACAGATATTACTATTAATTTAAAAGGGTGGAAAATAGTTCACCTTATATTAACCACTTTTATAAAGTGGTTATTCTTAGTTTACCATCCACATATATGATAGAGGAATAATATATCATTAATAAATAAAAGGATATAACTAATGATTAAATGTTTTAATGCATTATTAATGTATTAATTAATACTTTATAAATATATTAATACTTTAATAATAATAATATATTATTAATATATTAATTTAATAATAATATAATATTATTTTATTAAGAATATATATTAATATATTACTTTATACATTAATAAATAATACATTATTAAAATAATATATTGTTAATTAATACATTATGTATTAATAATATATTATTAAATATTAATACATTAATATAATGTCTAAAGTAAAGTTTTAATAAGTTAATATATATCGTAATAATGTAAGTATTAATAAGTAATGTATTAATTAATTAATGTTACTAATAGAATACATTATTAAAGTAGCAATACAATAAGAATGTATTAGAATAATAAATTAATAAAACATGCATTTAAAATATTAAAAAATACATTAAAGTATTACATTATATTACATTAAAGTATTAATAAATTAATAAAATATTTACAGAATAATAAATTAATGATACATCAATATGTAATATGCAATACTACATAGGACCATAATGCCTTATAATAATGTATTATCTAGTTATTATAATATTTAAATATATTATAATTAATATAGTTATCCATTATTAATTAATAAGTTAATGTATTAATCAAGTATTTATACATTATTAATTAATACATTAATAAAATATTAATACAATAATAAAGTAATACTTTAATTATATATTATTAAAATATAATAAAAATTCATGGTATGGTTAAGAGTGATAGCCTATGTTTGACCATGAGTATGGTTAACTATGGTAAACCATGACTCCATGGTTGACCATGATTGTGACTATGGTTGACCATTACAGTAGTTGACTATGGTTGACTCTAATCATGGTTGATATTGTAGACTATGCTTGATCATGACCATAGTTAACTGGAATTAATGATGACCATGACAATGACTATGGATAATCATGAATAGGGTTGACCATAACCATAACCATGGCTATGGCTAACCACTAATGACCATGCTCATGACTATGTGTGTTGTACGATATATATTGACTTGTATTCATGGGCTAGGTAGTAGTGTTGTAGATTATGTAATTTCCAATATCCTCGTTTCCAACCAAATAGCAACCTTTGACCTTGTAAATGACCATGAGACTCACTCTGATCATAAAAATTTAACCCTAAATCTAAACTTTTCCATGCACATGATCCGGATTTAGGATTGGAACAAACTGATTAAAAAACTGATTGCAATAAACATAGAGATATGAAGAACAACACAGATATCCAATGAACAATATGTTCTGTTGAACAAATAAAATAGGTTGAAGTTGTAAATATGTAAAACTGAAACACTTGCTCAAATGGTGGTAGTTATCTCTGAGAAGAGATGTGGCTTCTATGTGCATCCGTCTGATCAGAGTCATTACAATGAGGCTCCAGAGGCCTTTTTGATATTACTCATGAATGTCAAAACGATAGACATCCAAAAACCTAACCCCAACAGGTGAAACGCCAAAAGTCATTTGGGCTCCTATGGCTAAGTTGGTACCTCTACTTCTCGGGGTCATAAATTTTGCATACGACCTCCGTTTTAGGCACGTGATAGCCCATTGGAAAAATATTTTAGATAAATACACACTACCTCATCAAAAATTGACGTCCTCTCCATTTTGATTGTGGCGAGCCAAAAAAACATTGTTTAGGGATCAAAAACAACCCTGAAAGTACAACAAGATGTGCTGACATGAAAACATACAAAATACACTAGTTGGATTAGGTGAGAGGCCACCCGTATCCACATGGAAGATGTGTAGAGCTTTAGACAACCCCAAAAGTGTAGAACCAACAATTACAAAGAATTATAGAAGAATGTGTTGAACCAAAAACAAACAAGAGGAGGGAGTTGGATCAATGATCCCCCCTTAAGAAGCAATGGTATCAATTGCATTAAGTTCCCCTATCAGGTGAGGAAACTTCTGCTAGATTTATCCCCAGGTGATCCACTTGCCTTGGTGTAAGAGTTTCCCTACCTTGACAACCCGATAAAGCTGGATCCTATGATGGCGAGTGCCCTTGACCTGTGTGTCCACTATCTTATCAATGGATGCTTGTTCCATGCAGTAAGCATTGATCTCTATTGGTGTCATTTGTTTTCCGATCTCTAAGGTGTCCAATAATGGTGGAAAATATGGTCGAAGGAGGTCAAAGAAGTGATGAGCTCAAAATCATTTCCACCCACGACCTTGGTGATAGTGTAAGGCCCATAGCGAAGTGGTCACAGCTTCCAATGGGACCCTATGAGACAATATTTTTTCAAATGTAACCAAACTTTCTCTCCAAACTAAAACTGGAGTGGTACCCTGTGTTGATAATGGCACTTCTTGTACTTAGCAATGGATTTCTACAAAATCTTCTGGATTTGTCGACGAATGTGTTGAATCTGCTCAATGAATCTGGTGGCTTTGTTAGTCTTAGACTCGACATGCGAAGACTCCGTCTATGTTGTGCAAGAGGTAGTGTAACATCAATGGGACCCAAGGGTTGGAATCCCAACCCCACCTTGAAATGGGCTATGGTTGGTAGAGCTATCGAAAGCCCTGTTGTAACTATGTTGAAAATAGGGGAGACTCTCATCCCATGTACGTGGATTCTTAGAGTTGTACATATATTTGGTCATCTATTTGGGGGTGGAAAGCAGTGGATTTAGTGAGCTTGGTGTCCAACAGTGACTCAAGACTCGACCAAAATGTGTTGAGGAACATGTTGTCCCCATCAGAGATGATGGTCCATGGTATCCAAAAATGGACCCACACTCGTTCGAAGAAGAGCTTGGCAGTATCTGCCGCCGTGATATTCTTCTTGCAGTTGTGAGTATGGCGATCTTTGAAAACTGATCAACAACCACAAATACGCAGTCATTGCATTGCTTGGTGGATGTAAGGCTAGACATGCAATCCATCGAGATGGATTCCCAAGGCTTCTCGGGAGCATGAAGAGGGGTGTATAAGCCTTTCTTCTTGATGGATGACTTGGCAATGGCACAGGAAGTGCAAGATCTAATATACTTGTTGAAGTCTTGTCAAATTTTTGGCCAATAAAAATGTTTCTGAAGAATGACCATAGTTTTGTCCATGACAAAATGTCCTGCCATCCAACTGTAGTGAAATTCCCAAATCATATTTGCATGGTTTCTTGTAGGAACAAAGAGATTGAACAGATGGCATAATAGTCTATCCTTAATGTGAAAACCGGTGACAGTTGCGCCTGTACCCAAGAGTGGATGGGTGGTTGCGAAGTTTGGATCTTGATGATAAAGTTAGGGCCACTCAAATGCCTAATGTCCATAGGAATGGAGCACAATGGTGAGTGCAACAACGTGAGGTCGACTAAGGGATCCAGTGACATGATTTGAGATCCCTGTATTATACTTGATGTTGAGATGGAATTGATGTAGGTAGGTGGACCACTTCTAATGGTGGTCGTTTTGCAATTTCCCCTGTGTCTATATGAACTACAGAGGCTTGTGATTAGTGTGGATGATCCTCTCCTTTCCTAGAATGTAATGTTTCCATTGACGACAGATTTTCATGATGGAATACATTTCCTTTCCATAGATAGGGTATTTTCGAACAATATATGATAGTGTCTCACTATGGTATGCCATTGGATGACCGTGCTAAGTGAGAACTATGACTACAACATAGTCAAATGCATCAGTCTCAATATCAAATAGTTGTTGCATATCGGGGAAGGAGAGTACTGGAGCTGAGCACAAGCGATGTTTTAGATCATGGAATGCTCATTGTTGTTCCTTCCTCCACATGAAAGTTTCCCTACCACCTCCCTTGGTCAACTGGTTGAGGGCCCGTTCAATATGGGAGAATCCCAACATGAACCTTCGATAGACGTTAGCCAGTCCCAAGAAGATCTGAATCTCGGTTAGTATGGTTGGAGCTAGCCAATCACAGATGACTTGGATCTTAGTTGGATCAACGTGTATCCCATGCTTATCAATAATTTATCCCAAGTATTGGACCTTGTTCATGCCAAAAGAGCATTTTTCAAAGTTGGCATATAACTTGTGCTTCTGTAGAGTGCTCAAAACATGTTGAATATGCTTCATGTGCTCCTCTGAAGTTCTGTTGAAGATGAGGATGTCATCCAAATATACCACCACAAAAGATTTGGTGAAGGGTCTCAATACATCATCCATGAACATCATGAAAGTGGTTGGTGCATTTGTTAGGCTAAAGGGCATGACCAACCATTTGAAGAGACCTTCTTTAGATTTTAAGGTTGTCATCCATACATCATTTGGTTCGATGGGAGATTGGTCGTAGAAATACGTTAGGTCAATCTTGTTGAATAAATTTTCCCCCTTGAGTTGGTCAATAAGGTCATCAATCCTGGTAATTGGGTACTAGTTTCTAACGATGATTTTGTTTAAGGCTTTGTAATCAATGCATAGTTTCCAAGTCCCATCCATCTTCTGCACCCATACAATCGGGCTTCCACAAGGGGAGGAGATGGGTCTGATGTTTCCCTTTTGAAGAATATCTTGGATCTAATGCCTGATTTTGTCATTTTCCATCAGCGAGCGATGATAGATTGGTCATTTAGATAAAGGTGCACTGGGGGTCAGATCAATTGGATGCTTGACTTGGAAGTGAATGGCTACCTTGGTGGGAGAGGAGAAGATGTCTCCATATTCTTCCACGATCCCGTCCACATGATTTTGCTACAAAGAGAGGCTATGTGTAGAGGCCATGGATGTGGAAATGACCTTCTACTTACTGTAAGCATGGATCATAAAGAGGAAAAACTTCCTGGTCTTTGAAATGACCTTACTGCATTGCTTAGTAGAGATTAAAGAAATAGCAGGAGGTGGCACTACCTCCGGGATCCTGTACAATTGTCTACCCAAAGTAATACTAACACTGCGGGGTCTAGACTCATACACAACATGACGCCTCCACAAATATGATTGTCCTAAAAGAACATCATAAACTTCAAGGGGAGAAATATCACACAATACCTCATATTTCAAAGGCTTGATGTCATAGAGTAGACGACATTATTGGTTGACACAAAGATATCTTCCTTGGCGAAGCCAACAGATGGTGTAGGGATTCAGATGTGATGTCATTGGTAGGTCCAGCCGCTTGATGACCACTACAAAAATCAGGTTCTTCTCACTGTCACTATCGACAATGAAATGAATCGGAGCCCTCTTTTCCCACATATGTGAGTGAAAGAGGCATTCTTCTTCCTCTAGTTCTTTGGGTTCACTTGTTCAGACATTGGTGGTAGCAACAGTGGCACTGGGTTCAACATCAATAATTTGCTTCCCTCCTTCGGGATTTGATTCAGAATTAGAACCGGCCTCTAACTTGGAATCCTTCAACTCGACCACAAGTAACTGCTTGGAGTGATATTCTTCAGTGTTGTGCCAAGGGATTTTATAGTACTCACACCATTTTCCCATGTCATTTGTCATCTTCTCATTATCCTTCTTGTGCTGTGGATTGGACTAGTTGTTTTGAGAGTGGCCCTCTTTGATTTTTCCCTTTATTTATGGTTTGGGGTCACCTTTTACTTTCTTCAGTTGTGAGGAGTTTGCAGATACAAACTCTCACATCTTCTGCTTAAATTTTTTCTCGATATTGACAATGTATCTATAAGTCATACCCAACGAGGTAATGTCCAGAAACTCTATTTTTGTTTGAATGTATCGATGCAAACAACCATGGTATTTTAGCACCAGATGTCACTTAGAATCTTTGATACCCAATTTGGTGTGCATGGTATGGAAAATATTGGTGAAATCTAGCACTATCTGGTCCCTTTCTTAACACAAGGTGGTCCATCTGGTGTATTGGTCCTCGTAGCTTCCAATAGGGTAGTATTATTCTTTAATGGTGTCCCAGAAGGAATGCCATGTAGGGGAAACCACAAATATTGTAGACTCATCTACGACCCTTTGCTCAGAGTAAGTATCCCACCAGTCCTTAACATGGGGGATGACCTTCAGGAGTGCAAAAGTAATCATTTCCCTGTCAGAAAAATTGTGGACCGAAAAATACCCTTCGAGCAAATTCAACAATTTATCTACAACATCTACATATATCATTCCTTCAAATAATGGAATATCAAAATTTACTTGTACCTTGAAGGGGGTTGCATGGCCGCTTGATGAAGATGCTTCTCTTGTGGGAAACCATTGAAGGATCTATGCAAAGGTTTCCATCATTTCATTCTTTTTTCGCACGAGGGCTTCCTCAAGGAAATTTTTTATAGGATCTCCTGCTCTATCATATTTATTTTTGTTCCCCATGGGTTGTTGTCGGGCTCAACATGGCCGATATTTCAATGGATTGATTGGCTCGAGTCATAACTTCTTGTACCCAAATCTTGTCGCGGACATGCACACAGAAAAACAAATGAAGAGGAGACCGCTCTGATACAATTGGTCCAGAATTAGGAGTGGAATGAACTGATTAACAAATTGAATACAATAAACAAAGAGATATGAAGAACACCACATATATCCAGTGAACAATATCTTCTATAGAATAAATAAAATAGGTTGAAACTGTAAAACTGCAGAACTGAAACACTTGCTCGAATGGTGGTAGTTATCTCTGAGAAGAGATGTGGTTGCTACATGTAGTCATATGAGAATATTCCTTACAATGAGTCTCCAAAGGCCTTTTTGATATTACTCATGAATGAAAAAACCCTAAACATCCAAAAATCTAACCCTAGGAGGTGAAACACCAAAAGTCATGTGGGCCCCTATGGGTAAGTTGGTACCTAAAATTTCTCGGGTCGTCACTTTTTCATATGACATCCATTTTAGGCATGTGATATCCCATTGGAAAGGTCTTTTAGATAGCTACACATTACGTCGTCAAACTCTGACTCTGTCTATAGTTTTACTCTTGTGAGCCAAAAAAAAATTGTTTAGGGATCCAAAACGGCCCTGGAAGTACAACAAGATGTGTTGAAATGAAAATGTACAAAATAATCCAGTTGGATGAGTTGAGAGGCCACCAGTATCCACGTGGAATATGTGTAGGTCTTCAGACAGCCCCAGAAGTGTAGAACCCAAAATTACAAAGAAGTACAGAAGAACGTGTTGAACCAAAAATGAACAAGAGGAGCCAGTTGGAATAGTTGGTTGGCAACCAATATCCACTTGGATACGCACATGAGCGACATTGATGAGAATCCTCATAATCAAAGGAATTTTCACTTTGAAAAAAGAAAATTTGACCTTTTCTTAAAGGATTTAAATAATAAATTAAATCTCCTAACTTATAAAGAGAATATTGAAGAACTCTATCATAATTTTACAACTAGCCTTTGCACTTCTATTAACAATTTCTCTTTTGATGTGTCTTATAAAAATAATAGTAGAACGACCAACCCTTGGTATGATAAATAATGTAAAATTTATAGGAAGTCCATTAGGGATGCTTCTAATGAGTCTTTAAAAATCAATAAGATCAATACGTACAAAGCCCTAATTAAAAGGGAAAAAAAAGGTACTATATCAATAAAAGGCAAGAGGAACTTTCACAACTATATAAGATGGATCCTAAGAAGCTCTGGATCCAAATGCTAAACTACAATACTAAATAAAATAATAGGATTCCATTAAGGGACGAAAATTCCTACCTTAAAAGTCTTTACAAGTTCCCTAATGCCATGGAAACCATTCCTATTGTCCCTACAAAGGAATAAGTTTTTTCTTTAGATGACATAGAGTTCAGGGTTAAGTGGTTTGCAAATGGGAAAGCTAAGGACATTGAAGGCTACCGAGATGAAATTTTTAAAATTGGAGGGCTTATACTTATCCCTTACATACACAAGCTCTTTGATTTAATAGTCAAGAAGAGATTTCGTAAACCTTGGACGCAAAGCCTCATTTTTCTCATTTTTAAAAATGGGGATAGAAACATTCCCTCTAATTATAGGACCATTATGATTAGCTTGATTTTAGCCAAGCTTTATGGAATTATTTTGGAAAAGAAGATTATCCTTTGGCTATAAATTCACAATAAAAGATCTAAAGTCTAGGTCAAGTTTAGGAGATATCATTCAACTATGGACCATATTGTTTCCTTTAGGATCATTCCAGAGGATTTCTACAATACTAAAATGAACCTTTTTTGTTGTTTTGTTGACTTTCAAAAATATTTTAACATGGTTCGTAGGAAAAACCTTTGGAATAGGTTGGAAGAGATAAAAGTGCCTCTCGAGTTGAGGGCTGCTACAATAAGGATATATGAGAATGTTATTTCTAAGTTTAAAAACACTGAGGGTTGGTCAAAAGATATTAACTGCAATATTGGATTCAAACAAGGTTGTCTCATGTCCCCTACCCTTTTCGGCATATATATTGACAAGTTATAAGATTTCTTGGAAAAAGCAGGTTGTGTCGACCCTACTCTCACTAGTATAGTCATCAATATTCTTCTTTATGCCGATGATATTATTCTTATGGAAAGGATTCCCCATGATCTTGAAAACCAACTAAGAATCCTCAAAGATGTTTTCTCTAATATGGGTATGGTTGTTAATATTGATAAGACTAAGGTCATGATTATTAAATTCAACAAGATCACTTATGATACCTTCATATATGCCAACAAAAACTTGGAGGAAGTAACTTCATACAAATATCTTGGAATTTATATTCACCCTAAGCTCAATTGGAGTTATAGCATTGATAAAAGGCTTATTGGGGGATGGAAAGATTATTATGGGCTTCAAAAAAATTGTAAATCAGTTGATCTCTGGAGTTGGGATATGAAGAAACTCCTCTTTGAGACTCTTTTTACACCTACTATTATTTATGGATGTGAAGCATCTGACTGTAGTATCTCTCGTGAATCCTAGAGAAAGATAGAGAAAATACAAAATATTTTTATAACCTATAATCTCAAAATTAAAGGAAATATGCCTTATCCCATCCTCCTCTTAGAAACAAGCATCTCCACCATTGATAGCATGGCTATCACTATATGCCTAATGTATAAGAACAAGTTAAACAACATGGAAGACAAGAGGCTTCCTAAAATTGCTTCAAAATCGAGTCATATCCACCATTGACTCAAGAAAGGATGGAATAAAGATGTTTGGTCTTGGCTAAACTATAGGGGAATCATGAAAGACACCATTTTTCAAAATAAAGATACTATTAAAAAAATCGTCAAATCAAAATTTCAGGAGAAAATGTGGTGTGATAAAGTGTTAGATGAAAGAAAAAAATTAAGGTATTATAAGGATGTAATCAACCCTAATATAGAATATCAAAATTATCTATTTGGTTTTCCAAGTGTGTGTGTGTGTGTGTGTGTGTGTGTGTGTGTCTA
>JASDQU010108196.1:62886-72920 GCA_032191745.1 Picea mariana | reverse complement strand
AAGAAAAAAAAGAAAAAAAAAAAAAATAGCAATGCATGAAAGGACTGTTGATTATTTGGGTTCGTTTTCATTGATGTCAACCCTTGAAGAAAGTCCAGTAGCAAATTCTGGTAGCACAAAGGTTTGGGTAATGGACCCAAGTTTGTTTGAAGTATAATGGTATGAGTTTTGATATATTTTAATATAATACTATTCTAGATGGATAGTACATGTCATTCCATTTCCGATGGTATATGGAACATCACATAACTTGTGACGTCCCCAAAAAATAAAGTATTTTTGAAATTTGAAGTTTGTTAGAAAATTTTTCCATTTTTAGTAAATTCGAATTTGGAATTTTTTTTCCATTTATGGCAATTCCGAATTTTGAATTTGATAAATTGTAATTTATTATTTGACTATTGGGAAAATATTTTATTTGCACCAACTAACCATTTGAACATGACAGTTGTATGTAAACAAAATATTGTTGTAATTATTGTAGGAGGACAAATGGAACAACCATGTTAAATTTAGCCGACCATGACTCCATGAGTGGGGAACATGTTGGAAGTACCTCTAGGCCGATTGTTACAAGTGGTAAATCAAGGATTTGGCCATTGGTAGCCCCTGAAAATCAGGGATTTAGAAAGCTGCGAAAATTCCCAAGGGAGGGAAAAAGACCTGGGCAAAAATATTGTTCTAATAAATAACAGATGTGAGGAGGAAGGTTATTGCCTAGCATGCTGGAGGGAAGAATTATTGTGTACTTGCTGTTATGAAAACTGAACATTTTGTATGAGTCAAGGAGGAGGCTACAAGGAGTGGAAGACATTGTTGAAGAGGAGACTCCAAGTTTTCCCTCATGGACTCATGGTTAGGCTAGGGGATGAATCGGGAAAGTGATTTGGCTACCTTGTTCTATGGTTGGGAGGAACGCGGATGTTCCCTTTATATTTCGCGAACTACTTCAGATAAGTTAATCTTTGCCTTCTCTATTAGACTGATTGTGTACATCTGATATATGCACCTATTTGTGTTGAAGTAGAATATCTTGTGGAAAATCTTTTCGTATGTGGGATTTATAACACATAATTTAGTTCTGGAATCATCTTTTCTGAAATTGACCTTTACATGATATTATCTATGTATCATCATATTTTCAACAAGTCTGAATATATGATAAAGTTATGGGTATCTTTGTATAAATTTTCAGAAAATTCATATTTAATAACCAATCTTTCCTTCCTCGTTAAAGGAATGATATGAGATAGTCTCTCTCTCTCTCTCTCTCTCTATATATATATATATATATATATATATATATATATAAACTTATATATTTCATATAGATCGTTATAAATATATATATAGTTATGTATCTATTTAATTACAGTTGACACCTTGCACCGATATAGTTACTTAGACAAAAATGGTGTAACTATACAGAAAACGAATTTACCTAGAGGTCGATGTCACAATATGTATATAGGTGAAACATAGTATGCCAACTGGCAATAAAACTATCTTTTGCATAGAGAAATATTAAACCTGAGAATCTGAAATTCCTCTTTAGTTTTGTGAAAATAACAAATGAGATTTAACAAGCTACGCCGATAAGATATAGATATTATAGAAACAAAAATTGTTCCGTAAAAAAATAAGATGAAGAGAAGCACCAATGTTATAATCCACCTGCTAATAGAATAGCTAAATGTACTTTTCCTTTATCTAAAGTGGAAGATCCAACTGAAATAATTTAACCACTACTTTAAACGTTCGACAATTTTAAGATGAATATACACACGACACAAAATTCTGAATCCTACCAGTCTAAACAACGATAGATGCACATGTATGGAAATACATAAATCTGCACATATGTATACATCTAATTAAGCTATCTGGAAATAAAATACAGAATCGTAACCTCATATGCCAATACTTTGATAACTCATTATATTATTCAATGTTATATCTAATCTAACTACTACCAGTTCAAATTGAACATATCTGTAATAACCACAAGGCTGGTTGACAGGATATAAAATGACATAAATGATAGATCTAATACACATCAATCTTTTTTCTTCGAGATCAAACATTCGAGATTTTTAACAGATCCTTCAATTAAATTATAGTCCATGGTAATTAATTCCCAAAGGAGGGTGATGACTGAAACGATAATGAGAATTCATTTAAAACATCATTTTCATTACTTCAAATGGACAGAGTAATCTGGTGCTTAAAACGATGAAAGAATTCATATTAATAACCAGATCAAGATTTAAGTTTCTATTGGGAAATCTTTTTCTCTTTCCAAAATAATAGGAGACTGAGGAAAATGACATGGAATGACTAAATGTAAAGTTGCAATACTGACTTCTCGAACTCTGGAAGGGTTACAGAAGGGAACTCGAATACCTTTTGCACCGAATACAGATAATTTTTCTCAAATCTTTGTGTAGACGAAAATGTCTGGAAGAATCACCATACGAAAATTAGAAGATTATATTCAAGGAAAAACTTGAGGAAAGCATGGACAGAGTGATAGAATAAAATAAAAAAAATAATGCTCAGACATTACATAACTTCTGATTTTAGCTTGAATGACCGCCTCCCCGGTTGATCTCCATCCGGACAGACGCTCGGGGCCAAGGATGGATGGGGGAAAAAACTCACTGATAGGTACCCTCACATCAAACAGGGCCCATCATCAGTGTTATGTATCAATCCAAAAAAAAAAATGATTCAAAAAAATACAAGATAATCTTTACACAACATTCAGGAATAACGAAATAGAGTAAGAAACTATACTGAATTCCTTCATACATGGACAACATATACTAGTTTGAGTGGTGTGAGCGTTGGTAATTCTTTTATACTAGAAGTAGATATAACTATCAAGCTTAGGCTACCTTTTAAACAAATAATCATGGTGTGCTTAGACATTTGAAACATAGTTTCCCCACGCAGGACAAAGGACACTTAATAGTCGAGTTATAGATCCACTAGTAATAATTACAAGAGATATGTTATTAATTCAATGATTGACATAGGACACCTTGGCCACTGGACTCAATGAAGGGGATAGCGAAAATGATGAATATCATCTGAGAAATTGCAAGGGACTTCGCTGGTACTATAAACTATCTTAGCATGTCAAAAATCACAGAGACCTTTAGTCCCACATTGCACAACTAGTGGAGACCCAAATAGAGACAAGATAAATTATTTCAATGCTACCCTTCCTCGGATAAATGAGAGACGAATTACTACAACCTAATGAGTGGTGATCATATACAATAAGACAACAAAGAGGAACGTGACTATAACTAAAGAAAGGTAAGCCAAAGACCCCATACATATTACCTCTTTCTGTTATCTGAGCCATACTGTCAAGCAAACATCATGGAAAATGACTCCATAACCTGAATCATTTTTATATTACAGGGGTTCATGAAATGAATAACTAGATGCTCTTACCTTATTAAGTGAAGTCCCCATGGCAGAGGTCTGCCAAAATGTTTGGTTCCAACACGAGTCCATAACTCAAGTATTGAACAGTTACAGAGAAGGTTGGATAACTTGACCATCTTCCCAGGGGACACACAGATCCGGTGTCAAGAAGGAAAATGAAAATGGTAGCCCTAGAAACCATCTACCATTGTATTTAAGCTTAATGGTGGTCTGTAAAACCCAGAACTGTAGCTAGGGAAAGGTGGAGAGATATTGGAGGGACACATTAAACTCAGGATAATCCCAAGGGGTTGTTCTCAAAATTCCTTAAACGCTCTGGCAGGAGGGCCTTTACACCTTCTCACCCGTATCCAAAGTTGATTCCACCTTAATCCTCGAAAAATGGAATTGACAGACAGTTCAGACTCCCGTTCTAATTTAGTTAGGGTTCGTGTACTCCTCGAAATTCCATTAAGGAAGGGGAAAGCCCTTTTTACCAGAGTTAATTCGAATGGAATGATACTTATCTCGATAGAGGTGAGGTGGGAATTGGTCCTTAACTACCGTCTCCATGTATGATCTTGGCATGTATTGGGATCATGTTGATAGTAAATAATTCATTAATTTTTTTGCCACCCGTATCCAAAGAGACGTAATGACCACTCCAGAATTTATGAAGGGTCATTTCTAATACTCAGTTCACAGTAGACCTCGCTGGCACAAATTCTTTGGCAACGAACTTAAGTAGATCTATTTTATGGCATCAAACATCTTATGGCACAACAAATTTTTAATGGTTATGCTATATATGTAGAACGTTGTATAAATATTTGGTGGCGCAGCATATTTTGGAAATAGTTTATATAGGTATACAAACCATTGTGTAAACACTAAGGAAATTATATGTATAGTCTGCTAAGGATAGGAGTATAGCCCATGTGGTTAGAATAGAATGACACACTCATATTATTGAAGGAGTTGAGGGTGTCGAGAAAGGGGTGAAGTTTTATAAATTCACTTATAAAATAGCTTTGGTAAGTATTAATGTAGAAGGAAGAACTGCTAATTCTCCTTATAGAAAAACATTTTTTTTTGGTAATTGAAGGTACATTACATATGGTATCAGAGAAAAGTTTACAACACTGGGCCTTTAACAGGGCCACATTAATTTCTTGGCATATATTTTTACTTATGAAAAAACTAATAAACCTTTTCTCTTTTGTGTTAATCATGGAAGCACAGGATGACGGGGAAATCAAAATCGATGGGAATCCCAAACAACAACTTCCTGAAAATCAGAGACATAATAGTGATGGAAGCTCACATACTGAAGTCCTGGAAACAATGAGGAATCTCATCGTCAAACTGGAGGTTTTCAAAGCTGACAATGAAAAACTGAAGAAATCTCAGTAGGAACAACAGGAAATAAATGAAGTCTTGTTGCGCAGTATAGTGAAAAATAAAATCTCAAAGGATGATAATAACGATGAAGAAGTTAACAAGAGAGATTCCAAGAACGATGGACCTGAAACAGAAAAAGGAGACAATTCGTCTGAAGGTACACCTTTAGTTGAGGAAAAAACAAAAAACATACAGAAAGAGAAAACAAGTAGACCATCTTGAACGAGAATTCAAGAAAATTAAACCAGCTACCTTTGATGGAGAATCCAGAACAGGAGAAGAAGATGAGGCATGGTTATTGGACATCAAAAGATACTTCCATATATATAACTATTCCAACAATATGAAGGTCAGAATGGCCATATACAATCTGAAAGGGAAGGCCAGCATTTGGTGGAAAGACCTAAAATTGGCCAAGGGCTTAAAGGAGAAGCAAATGGAATGGTTTGACTTTAAGAAATATTTCAAGAAACAGTACCTATCTAAAAGCTACTATGAAAGAAAAACAAAAGAATTTTACGAGTTAAGACTTGGAAATATGACAATGGAGGACCTTATAAATAAATTCCTGGAATTACTAAGGTTTGTACCTTACATACGAGAGGATAAGGTAAAAATCTAGCGATTCTTAAGCTATTTACCACAGTCCTGCAGGGATAGAATTGAGTTTGACAACCCCAAATCCTTGAGTGAAGTATTCAGGAAAGAACGAATGTGCTAGTATCAGTATAAATAGTGGGTAGAGTTTCCCAAAGACCGGAAGGATAAGAAACAAGATTCAACGAACCAATGGAAGAAGGGATACCAACCAGCTCCTTATTGGAATGCAACAAAAAGATTTCTGAGAAAATATTTTCACTCCAACAATTCGAATACGCAAGGGAGTGGTAAACCGGTAAATCTGGGAACGAAGAAGTTTGGGGACAACCCCCGCGAACCATTAAAGTGTTGGGAATGTGGAGAACATCATCTAAGGAGGAACTATCCACATTAAATTTTAGCAAACAGAACTGTTGTTCATAACTTGTAGGAAGCCTTGACGGTGGGCAACGTGGGCATAATACTGCATTGGATAAATGAAGCCATAGATGGTTGGAAAGCTGACCACCAGTCCTCTGTGGTAGAAATCGAAGGTAAATTCAATAACACTTGAATTTCTATTTTAATTGACCCTAGAAGTACGTTAATTTACATTACTCTTGATTTACTAGAGTCAAATAAACTTAAGAAACCGAAGCACACAAAATCATGGATGGTACAACTAGCAACAGGAACAAAAAGGAAAGTAGTTGACTTTGTTTTTTATTTCGAGTTCAGCTTAGATGGTCAAAACATTAGAACAAATATGAACATCCTACCACTTGCATCTTATGATATGATTATTGGAATGGATTGGATGGAAAAGAACAAAGCAATACTACATTGTTATACAAAGTCACTTAATTATAAAAACAATTATGGAACTACTAGAACAACCCAAGGTATACCAAAACCTGTATTTGTTAGACAAGTTTCAATGATGCAATTCAAGAAATGTAGGAGAAATGGATGTCAAGTTTATGCCATCCAAGTAACAAATCTGTTAGAAAAAGAAGATAAGCCAAGGCTAGAACACTTTGTTGTCCTACGTGAATTCAGAGACATGTTTGTGGATGAGATACTGGAATTACCTTCTAGAAGGGAAATAAACTTCCCCATAGACCTGCTACCTGTTTTAGCCCATATCTCAAAGGCACCTTACCGAATGAGTTTACGAGAATTGACAGAATTAAAAATACAATTACAAGAATTGTTGGACAAAGCGTATATGATACCGAGTGTTTCACCATGGGGGGCACCAGTCCTCTTTGTGAAAAAGAAAGATGATACTCTAAGGCTTTGTATCGATTATAGACAATTGAATAAAATGACTATTAATAACAAGTACCCCTTACCTAGGATAAATGACCTATTCAATCAAGTAGGAGGGGCCAAGATCTTTTTGAAATTGGATTTACGATCCGATTATCATCAAGTTAGAATAAAGCATGAGGATATAAGAAAAACAACTTTTCAAACAAGATATGGACAGTATGAATTCATAGTCATAGCTTTCGGACTCACTAATGCACCAACCACATTTATGTACCAGATGAATAGTATTTTTAGTCAGTACTTGGACAAGTTCGTACTAGTATTTATCGACGATATTCTGGTCTATTATAAAAATGAGGAATAACATGAAGAACACTAAAGAATAGTTCTGCAAACATTGAGGAAACACAAACTATACGCCAAATTTGNTTGACAACTGCACCCATATTGAAGGTAGAAAACTCAGATAAAGACTTTACCGTATGTGTCGATGCAAGTAAAGAAGGACTAGGTGGTGTCCTAACTCAAGAAGGACACATGATTTGTTATGAGTCACAAAAATTAAAAGAACATGAGCGAAATTATGTCACCCATGACTTAGAATTGGCAGTGGTAATACACGCCTTAAAAATGTGGCGACACTACATAATGGGAAAAACATTTCTACTATTGACGGATAATAGTGGTGTGAAATATTTGTTTAGCCAACTAGATCTTAATGCAAGGCAAGCAAGATGGCTAGCCTTCTTGAACAAATTCGACTTCGAGGTCAGACATATCAAGGGTAGGGAAAATAAAGTAGCAAACGCTTTAAGAAGAAGAGTCCATGGGTTATTTGAGATAAATATTAGCAAGGAAGAAAGTGATATGGAACAAAGAATAAGGACGACAGGTATTAACGATGAAAATTACACTAAGAAAATGAAAGAATTACAAAACAACACCACAAACTAAGATAAACCAAATCTGAGAATCGACAAGAAGGGACTATTATGATTTAAAAACAGACTTTACATACCAGATTCAGTAGAGTTAAAGCTAATATTCTTGGATGAAGTGCATAAGAAACCGTATTCTGACCATCTAGGATACCAGAAAACGATAAGAGCACTTAGAAAACTATTTTACTGGCCTAATATGAAGGGAGAAACGCCAGAAAACTTGGCTAGGTGCCAATATTGTCAGTAGGTTGAGGCCAAACACCAACATCTAGTCATCCTATTACAACCATTACCAGTGCCAGAATGGAAATGGGAGACCATATGGCTCGACTTTATAACAGGTTTGCCTAAAACTCAGAAACAAAATGATTCTGTTATGGTTGTAATCGATAAACTTAGTAAGTATACACACTTTATTCCTATGAAATCTACCTTTAAAGATATAAACATCCTTGAAATATTTATGAAAGAAATTTTCAGACTGCATGACATTCCTAAAATAGTGATCTCAAATAGAGACGTAAAATTTACATCCACTTTTTGGAAAGAATTGTTTGCAGGGATAAATACAAATTTGAATTTCAACACGAGTTACCATCCACAAACGAATGGACAGACTGAATGAACAAATCAGATTGTAGAAGATATGCTCCACATGTACGTAAGAACAAAACCGAGTAAGTGGGAGGACTACTTGTACTTGGTAGAATTCACATATAACAATGGGTACCAAACTTCAGCTCAATTGAGCCCCTTCGAGGTACTATACAAAAAAAAGCGTATGACACCAATTAGCTGGGAAGAATCAGTTGAAAAACTCATGGTTGGACCAGAAATGGTTCAATAAATGGAAAGTATGGTAAGAAAGGTGCAACGGAACTTAAAGGAGGCACAAGACAGACATGAAAGCTATGCGGACCAGAAAAGAAGACACTTGAAATTTCAAGTGGGAGATCATGTTTACTTAAAATTCAAAGCACAAAAGAGTTCACTAAAACTCAATAACTGTGCCAAGTTGGCATCCAGGTTTTGTGGACCCTTCGATATACTAACTTGAATTGGACCTGTAGCATACCAACTTGCACTTCCAACTAATCTAAGAATTCATAATGTATTTCATGTTTCCTTGCTGAAAAAGTATGTCCATGACCCTACTCATATGATTGATTGGAACTTGGTGCAGGTGGAATCAGAAGGCAAGTTCCAGGTGGAACCCCTGCGCATTCTGAACCGGAGAGAATTATCACTTCGGAACAGAGTCGTCTCCTAGGTAAAAGTGCAATGGAAGCAGTTTATCCCTGAGGAGGCCACTTTGGAGATGGAGTGATATTTGTATAAATCTCATCCAATCTTGTTCCAAGAGAAAAATGAACACTGAGGATAGTGTTTTATTGAAGGGGAAAAGGATGTGACATCCCCAAAAAATAAATTATTTTTGAAATTCGAAATTTCTTAGAATTTTTTTTCATTTTTAGTAAATTCGAATTTGGAATTTTTTTGCCATTTATGGCAATTCTAAATTTTGAATTTGATAAATTGTAATCTATTATTTGAATATTGGTTAGAGACCTGATTTGACCCAACTAACCATTTGAATATGACACTTGTATCTAAACAAAATATTGTTGTAATTATTGTAGGAGGACAAATGGAACAACCATGTTAAATTTAGCTGACCATGACTCCATGAGTGGGGAACATGTTGGAACTACCTATGGTATGATTGTTACAAGTGGAAAATCAAGGATTTGGCCATTGGTAGCCCCTAAAAATTAGGGATTTATAAAGCTACAAAAATTCCCAAGGGAGGGAAAAAGACCTAGGAAAAAATATTTTTATGATAAACAACATATGTGAGAAGGCAGAACGTTGCCTAGGATGTTGGAGGGAAGAATTATTGTGTACTTGTTTTTATGAAGATTGAACATTTCGTGTGAGGCAAGGAGGAGGCTACAAGGAGTGGAAGACATTGTTGAGGAGGAGACTCCAAGTTTTCCCTCATCGACTCATGGTCAGGCTAGGGGGTGAATCAGGCAAGTGATTTGGCTGCCTTGTTCTATGGTTGGGAGGAATGTGGTTGTTCCCTTTGTATTTCGTGAACTGGTTCAGATAAGTTACTCTTCTTCTTCTCTGTTAGAATGATTGTGTACATCTGATATATGCACATGTTTGTGTTGAAGTAGAATATCTTGTGGAAAATCTGTTTGTATGTGGGATTTATAACAACTAATTTAGTTTTGGAATCATCCTTTCTGAAATTGACCTTTACATGATATTATCTATGTATCATCATATTTTCAACAAGTTTGAATATATGATAATGTTATGGGTATCTCTGTATAAATTTTTAGAAAATTTATATTTAATAACTAAACTTTCCTTCCTCGTTAAAGGAATGAT
>JASDQU010108196.1:40799-51709 GCA_032191745.1 Picea mariana | reverse complement strand
TCCTCCCCTCATATCTCCCCCCATCCACTGACTCCCTATCCTCCATTAATTACCTTATCCTCCCCATTGTTACCTTATCCTTCATTTAATGCTTTATTCCCCCCTGTATACGTAAAGTCTTTAATTAGATAAATTAAAATTAATAAGCCCCTTTAATTCATTACTCAAATCTTTAATGAGTCAATTAATTAATTAATTAATCATTAACAGATATGAACAATTAATTAATAATAAATAAATAAATTAATATTATTATGAAATAATTATTGTTTAACTAAAACATATTAGGATGGTCAGATTAGCTAATTAATTATACTTAATAAACCCTATGCACTATTTAACCAGGGTTGTTACAAACATAGTATGCCAACTGGCAATAAAACTATCTTTTGCACAGAGAAAGATTAAACCCGGGAATGTGAAATTCCTCTTTAGTTTTGTGACAATAACAGATGAGATTTAACAAGCTACGCCAATAAGATATAGATGTTACCGAAACATAAATTGTTCCACAAAAAACTTAAGATGAAGAGAAGCACCAACATTATAAGCCACCTGCTAATAGAATAGACAAATGTACTTTTCCTTTATCTAAAGTGGAAGATCCTGTTGGCAGCCAATTCACATTTTTCCACCATCTCATAAGCTGCCTACACCAATGTTTTGCAAACCTCGATTTTTCGTTGCAATTTTCAAATGAAACGACACTTTTATTTTTGCGTTGTTTGCACACTTACCTTAGTTTTGTTTTCACGACTATAAGCATGAAAACTTGGTATTTCGAAGCCGCATTAGAATCATTATTGAACTATCGTTATCCTTCTTGTCGATATTCCCATTGCGTTTACATTTTACTTATCATTTTTCAGTTGGCAAAACTTTTTGATTTGTACTCATTGGAAATTCTTTGATTGATTGTGTAATTTTGTCTCATGAGTAATTGAGGTTGTGATGCATTGGTAATTGGATTTATATGTTCTTTGATTTGATCTATTTGGCACATTGGTATACATTAAAAACGCATTGGCACATTGGTTAAACTCATGGTATGAATTGTTACAATGCATGTCACATAGTCAAAACATTGGTATTGGTTTCAATTTGTATGTTGGTTTTAAATCTATGGCATAACTATTGATTGCGCGTATGGTTTATCCACTTACCAAAGGATTTGATTGATTGAAATGGCATAGTTATAACACATATGCGTTGTGACTTGTATAGTTGATAGCGTCGATGGTTGTACCTTGGCAATAACTATTATGCATGGCCAGCAAATAGCTCCACCACCTTCGCACGATGTCATTAATGTTGCTCCTATACCTGTTTCACCTCTGTTAGCTTGGGTAACCCTTCGTGCACTCTGCTCCTGTGTACGCTATGATTCAAACCTAGGCTCATTCACCGTGTGCTAAGCTCCATGGCACCAATAGTGAGAATTGAGCCGAACGGTAGCCAAGCCTTGCTATTGTTCGACAATGCCCTGAAAGACTTAGAGGATAGCGGTTGGCTCACCTTTGTACAACGATTCGAGGGTTTTAATCTATTTGTTGCACAACAGTTCGCCCTGACTTTTGATGGATGTAAATCCAAGGTGGGTGACATTCAGTTGGAAATCAGTGAAGAGTTCATTAGTTCTGCCACTGGGTTAGCAGCCATGGGCCAACGTTGGTTTAAAAATTCAAAAGTGGAAGAGGTGTCATGGCCACTACTGTTCGTCTCGCGAAAAGTCACATCCTGTGATAGAGGTATGCCCATTTCCATGCTTAAACCATGATAGCATGACCTTTTAATGATGATCAAACAATTCGTGACCTGTGAAGGTTGATATGGACTGGCTTTTCTCTAACACCTTCATTTGTTAATGAATTTTATAGGGTATCCATTGAACATGCCTTTTTATTTCCAGTGTATCCTATATAAGATGTCAAAAGGGTTTAAACGAGAAAAGGCTGATAGTAGCCTATTCCACCATGGCCTAATCAGACTCATCGTTGTTCATCACTTAAGTCTCCACGGTGATAGCTGGCAAGCTTTTGTTTCTTGGAATCGTTTTGATGATATAGAGCCTGTCCAAGTTGACAAGCCTATGGTTAATGAAACTAAGGTCGGGCCAGCTGTGCCCTTCCATTTCCTATTGCCCTCTCCTAAACCCTCGGTCGACCCTGATATTGACTTACCCGATGTTTTAGAAAACAAGGTTGAGGCCATAAAAAATCCTGTAAGCAAAAAGGCCAAGGGAAACCCTACTGTTGATGGAAAAGGTAAAAGGAACTCTCAGCTTATCTCAAGAATGGCTAGGAATAAGACTAAACGTAGTGTTGAGCAGAAGCCCATAGTCCTTAGTGAGGATTTGGACTCTGACATAGAACACTTCCTAGCTAGTGAGTACCCTTACTCACAGGGTCTGTGTTCTGAGCCACCCTTTGACTTCGTTTCTAATCTACCCCCTTTCCTAAGGAACAATCCTAGCTACCCTGGGATTAAGCTACCTAACGAAACCCTCGGCAATTTCAACAAACCCTCACCTGTATTTTCGAAGCCCGGACAGTCGTCATGTGATCAATGTGATGTGTGGTTGGAGCGATACTATATAGACGTGCCTTTACTTCAATCGAAGATCCAATCATTGGAAAACCAAGTTGCAGTGTTGACCAGCCAAAGGGACAAGCTTCAAGCAAATGATAGGAAGAAAAAAACCACTGGTTCCATCGTATTTAGGAATGTTGAATCGGCTACAGCCGTTGTCAATTCCAAAATGTCATGATCAAGTTGTCTGCTCGTCATCCATGTATGAATTTCGATATCATTTTCATTTTGTGAATTTATAGGATTAATATAATGGTTTGAGTTTGGTTTTCAAATAGCTCTGTCTATCATTTGAAATGGCTCTGTCATAATGTTGTTCATCCTGTACATTGTTTTTGCTTTGCTAAAATTAAATGAAGTTTTGATTTGGATACACAATTCGGTCATGCCTAGTTTAGTAATTGATAAGTTTTCATCGGATTTGATTCATTTGTCTGTTGAGTTAACGAAATCAATGGTTTGCTTTCAATTGGATTTGTTTGTATCTAATCTGAATAGGAGGTTTTCATGCTAAATTTAGAGCACGATCATGTCTTGATTTGGTATGATTTCATTATTATATCGGCTCTAATTTAGTTTGTATGTTGTGATTTTGGAACGACTTCGTGAGTTTGAATTGACGTGATGTAATCTTTTAAATTAGGAATACAACTCTAATTGACTCTGATTTGGAAAGAACGACTCTGTTTCGTATGAAAATGATATTCTCATTTAAGCCTGTACAAAAGATATCTATGCCTGAATCATGGAGCGGTTTTGATTCACATCGACTATGTTAAGCTCCCACTATTCGATTCGCTTTTCTTTTGATTGGATTGCTGTGTATTTTCAGTTAGTACGATTGTTTTCACGAGTTGGATTTGTATCATAGATGCTTCTCTGCTTGATCTTAATTCGCAAAACGAGTTGATTAAACCCATATTGACAAATGTTATCTCTGTCAAATTCAGTTATAATTCGTTTTGAAATGAACGATTTCGTTAAATGTCAGTTGATCTATTTGCCCCAATTAGCAATAACAAACGATTGAACAAATCCTACAGATCCTGTTATCAATCGATTGATTCCATTATCGTTTCGTTTGTGGTAATTTACACACCAGTTTTGATTTGATGGATCGTTTGTTTATGTTGTATCAATTTGAAAATGATCTTGCTATTTTCGTATGGATTCGATCATGTTCCCTGTTGATGAGGCATCATAAATGATTACCCATGATTTGTTTAATTGTATCGATTTCAATTTGATATGAAATGATTTCATTACTATTCGATACGATTTGTATACCTGAATTGGTAACGAATTGAACAGAACGTACCCATCTCTGTTACCATTTGTTTGAGTATGATTTTGTGTGTTTAAATTACATACAAGTGTCGACTTGAATAAGGCTTTTAGCAATCAAATATCTTTTGATAGTTTGAATGTATTTTCAAAGATTTAAATTTATTTTAATGTTGATTCTGTGTCTGATTTAGACCAGCTACAGAATCAGAAGATTTTGTAGCTCGTCTATAGAATTACATTTTTTTATCATTTTATCAATAAAATATCATTCTAAATTGTCCATTTTTAACCCTTTTCAGGTACATCCGAATTGCGTTGGGCATGTTGGACAGTCTAGGAGATATTTGTGTATTTTAGTTTTATTTTAGATTCCTAGTTTAGTCAGACTTGGGATATCTTTCCAGATTTTATGTAAACAGTTTTGATAACTTTCACAGGGATGTTTTACCCTGTGGAAGGTCTTTAAATACTTATTATTTTTTGTAATAAGGAGCATCCTCACTTGTGGGAGAACCATGCTATGGATTTCTAATAGAAACTGAGACAAGAATTGATGTTTTTCTACATCTTTCACTTTCATAATATCAATCTTTTGTTTCAAGTTTATGCATGTCAATTTGCAGTTGATTATAGACTACTTTAGCTATCATAGTATATTGTGGGATGATATGATTTGATTTATGTTTTATCCATATCTGATCTCTTTCATTATTTAAAAATACAACAATTACTTTGTTTCAGTTAATGAATGACATATTTCTCTTCTTTGTTAATTGAATCATTATGTATAGATCTTTGCATATAGGTTTATCTAATTGTGAAGATTTATAAATCATTTGGTTGTTGTAATTTTTATGTTTTGTTTGTCCTGTAATTATATTGAAGAGCACTGCAACTTCCTGTTTACAAGGAGCGCCTGGATAATTCGGTACGGGTTTTCTCCCTCCGATCAGCTAAGACAATCATCATACACGGGACAAACCTGGAGCGTTTCTCTAGGTCAGTTTGTTATTTATTTGTTTGGTTAATTTGTTAGCAANTTGTTAGCATAATATTAGTAGTTTAGTTAGATATATGTTTAGTTAGATTTGTAGTTAGAATTAGTATATTAGTTGTTTAGTTTAGTTAGTTTTTTATTTATTTATGTTCATAAAATTATAAAATCAACAAAAAATATCTCTCTCTGTCTTAGGGCAGAATGCAAATGAGTTTTTCAGGTTTTCATTCAAATCTGTAAATTGTAGATATTGTACATTTTGTGAATAAGTTATATTTCTGTTAATAGTTAGATATTTAATCAGTTAGAGTTAGTATAGTATTAAATAGTAGATTGTATATATAGAATAGTTAGATTTATTTAGTTTGTTTTAATAGTTTGTTTTAGTTAGATTTATTTAGTTTGTTTTAATAGTTAGTTTTAGTTAGATTAGTTTGTTTTAATAGTTAGTTTTAGTTAGATTAGTTATTTTAGAGTAGTTTTTCTTTTTTCTTAGGACCTTAGATCGGCTAATGGAGTCACTAAACCCATCAGGGTGTTTCATCCCAAACGGCTTGGGTTATTAGACAACCCCGGACCAATTCCACTCTCCCAGTTGACAGACGGTCAATTTTGCCCATCAACAAATGGTGCTAGAAGGAGGGCTTGAATTTAATTAATGGCACGAGGAAGTCGCAAGACTCCTCCACCGCCTAATCTCTCACCTATAGTGACTAGAAGCCATTCAAACGATAATATTCCCCTTCAAACAGCAACCACATCAACCAACGATCCACAGATCACAGTTGAGCTAGCAACCCCTAATCCTATAGGTGGTGACATACAAGATATTGTCCGTCAATCTCTTATAAAAACACATAGTGTCTTAGCCTGTTTGAGGCAACCAAACCATCCGTGGGGACAACCTTTGGACTTCTCTGATATCAGAGAACAATTAGGAGGCACTAACCTTACTGTGAATCCTATAGATCCAAACCTAAATCCTGCTACAGGAGGATCTGGGATACCTCCTTCACCACCTCCATCATCTCCTTCCTCTTCTGGAGGAGATTCCTCTGACGAAGGCAATTCCCCTTCTCAGCCTTCCACACCCACTACACCAATGGAAAATCAGAACAACCCTGCTAGACCTTGGCTTGATCAGGATGCCGTAGCTGTACCTGGAACTCAACATCCTTTACCTAAACACTTGGAGAGATGGCTTGCCAAGTTTGACCCCGACTCAAAACAGATCGCTAAAGATCACATTAAAAAGTTTATGTTAGCCATAAGACTTCGCAATGTCGAACATGAAGACGTTGTCTGTAGGTTGTTCCCTTATACTTTTGAGGGCAATGCATCCACATGGTATTTTGCTCAACAACCCCATACCATTGTGTATTGGGAAAAGTTTGAGTCATGCTTTTTGGAAAAGTTCAGAGACGGTAAGCCTCCGGAATTCCTAGTCATGGACCTTTATAGCTTAAGAATGAACCCAAAAGAAAAAGTTAAAGACTTTAATCAAATATTCTTAATACTTAAAAACCGAATCCCTGTAGATTCCATGCTCGCTGAGAGTCTTATAATAGCATACTACACTAAAGATTTTCATCAAAGTATAGCTATTTGGGTTAAACGATCTAAGAAAGTCACGTTGTTAGAAGCCTTTGAGGAGGCCATCCAGATTGAAAAAGACATTCTTAGTCTTAAAGATTCTACTAGCAATGAAACAGAGACTAGTTCTTCTTCCAAAAAGAAGATCGAAATCCTCCCCAGACCCACTCAAAGTAAAACACAACCTGAAAACTCGGATTTAGAAAACTTAACTAAAGTTGTTCAAAAACTGTCAAATCAAGTTATAGACTTAAAAAGGATGATCGAAGAAGCTTCCTCGAGCAAAGGACCTTACAAACCCCCGTTCTGAAAGCCTTTTCCTACCAACTGACCTAATCCAACCACCGAAGGTCTTAATCTAGAAAGTTTTCAATGCGCTCTTCAAACAATTCTAGAAGTCCAAGATAACTTGATGCCTCCTGAGATTCCTGATGAGGTAGTTGAACAAGAGATAGTTCAAGAAGAAGAGTCTTCTCCAAACATTTTTGGACACTTCTCGGATAACATCTTTCAAGCTAACTTCGAGACAGTACATCCCTATAATACCAGGAGTAATACATCCAACAAACGTTCTTCCGAAAACACTACAACTCCACCTCCGAAGCAAGCTAAATCAGTTGAGACTAAACAGAGTAATGTGGACCCCAACTTAGATTATGATGTAGTTGAAGATCTTAAAAAGTTGAGAGCTAACATTTATGTTTATGAGTTATTGAAATTTCCATTTCTTCTACAAAAAATGTTACAAAATATCTCAGAGAATGGAAAAAATGGTAATTCAAGTGGTAACAAGGTTGTGTAGAACAAAGTTCCCCAGAAGACTTCCACTAAAAAAAATACTGATCCTCAAGATAAAAGAAGCCTTCCTGTAAGTAATGTAAATAATGAAAATAATGTAGATAAAGTAGCTTTAGAAACTGCGAGTAAAAAGCCACAAGCTACTACCCTTAGTACTCGCAAAAAAGTACCTCCATTTTTGTTAACTTTCAAAATATTTAATAGAAACGTGCACAATTGTATGGTAGACTCAGGAGCGTCATCCAATTTGATGCCATGGTCTGTATGCCATAAGATTAACACAGAAGTTGAACCATCTACTTTAAAAATCATACAACTTGATCAGACAAATGTTAAAGTTATAGGCGAACTAAAGAATGTGCTTATTAGATTATCGTCTAACCCTAAGGTTCATCAAGTCATTGATATAATTGTTGTGGATATTCCAGAAGTGTATGGTTTATTTTTAAGAAGGGACTGGTCGGAGCAACTACATGGTTATTTTGCAACATATTGGTCTCACCTATGGCTTCCAGAGAACGGCAAGCCTAATAAGATAAAAATGAATCGTGAACACTACCTTAAGTTCACGGTCATAGATTTGAACGATCCCAACGAACCATTTACACCATCTGTTGATTCACCCGAAGTACAAGGGATGGACACCTTTTTCAACAATTTCATGGCCGAGGCTTCAGCTATCACCAATCCAGAACAACAGTATGAGATTGTGGCATATGTGTAGCCAACAACTTCTACGCAATGGTCTCATGTACCTGATGGAAATCAAATTTGGTCTCTTTATTTCGATGGGTCAAAGTCCAAAAAAGGAGCTGGAGTAGGCTGTGTTATTATCGATCCGACAGGTAACAAAACATTGATTGCGTGTAGGTTGGAATTTGAATGTACTAATAACACTGCAAAATATGAGGCTTTACTGCAAGGTCTCAGAAAAGCTTCAGATATGAACATTCAAAATTTGATCGTCTTTGGCGACTCTGAAATAATGGTTAGACAGGTGAGATATTCTATCCACTGTCTATCTCCGCATCTCAAAAGCTACCAATCTGAGGTATGGAATTTAATGAATAAATTTTCTGCTTTCAATATAAATTCTATTCCTAGATTGAATAACTCCGAAGAAAATTTATTAGCTAATGTAGCCTCTAAACTTCTTCCTACAAAAGGCTTGTCCCCAGACACATTCTCTGTTGTGTTGTTGTTCCGTCCATCCGTTCTGGATAACATCACAAACTGGAGAGTATTTGACGATGATTAGCAGATTATTAACTTTCTGCACATGGAAGAAACTTTTCAAGGCGTGGTGATAGACGAACGCACGCACGACGACAATTTGCGTGATTTCACAGTACTACCGGATCCGATAACTCTTGAATCGTCATCAGACATGGTAAAATCGATCCCTAAATCTGTAATTAGATTAGAGAAGTTTTATTATCTTCAAGATAAATTTAAAAAGACGGTCAACTGTAAAACCAATAGTTCCTCATTATCTTATGAAAAGGTAAACTTAGGAACTAATGAAAATCCTCAGTGCATTAATCTAGGGTTAGGGTGTTCTCAACAAGAAAAAGATGCATTTATTATATTGTTAAAAGAATTTAAAAATGTCTTTGCTTAGACGTATGATGACCTTAAAACTTTTGACCCTAACATCATACAGCATGTTATCCCTATGAAGCCGCAAACCTTACCCTTTCAACACAAACTAAGGAAAATGCACCCCAAGATCGAACCGACCATTCAAAAAGAATTGAATAAGCTCCTAAATGCTAAGATAATTTTTCTTGTTAGACACACTCAATGGGTTTCTAACCTTGTCCCAGTCTGGAAGAAAAGTGGGGAAATTCGACTCTGCGTTGATTTCTGAAACCTTAATAGAGCATCTGATAAAGACAACTATCTTGTCCCACCCATGGAATAGATCCTTCAACAGGTATTTGGTTCTGAGAGGCTATCCTTACTGGATGGTTTCTCGGGGTACAACCAAGTCCTGATGTCTCCACCAGACCAACTTAAAACTACCTTCCGTACCCCGTGGGGCACTTATGCTTATCGAAAAATGCCCTTTGGATTGATTAATGCTGGAGCCACTTTTCAGAGAGCAATGGACATTTCTTTTCGAGGCTTAATCAATCAGTCCATCGTAGTTTACTTAGATGATGTGACTGTATTTTCTAAAAAAAAAAATGATCATCTATCTCACTTACGAGCCGTTCTACAGTGATGTCGTAAATAAGACATCTCCTTGAATCCTAAAAGGTCCATGTTTGCAGTAGAACAGGGTAAACTCTTGGGATTCATTGTGTCTAGCGAAGGGATGATTATCGACCCCGAAAGGACTCAAGTCATTGCAAAACTTCCCCCTCCTACATCCAAAAAATCTATGCAGTCTTTCTTAGGCTAGATTAACTTTGTGAGAAGATTTGTCCCCAGTTTCTCCGAAATGGTCAAGCCTTTACAAAATTTGATTAAGAAAGACACCCAATATCACTGGGGGCCCCTAGAAAATAAATCTTTTAATGCAATAAAGAAGGCCATAATAGACGCTCAGTCTCTCATGAGCCCAGATTTTTCTCAAGACTTTACACTCTATACTTTTTCTTCTGACCATTCCTATGCCGCCGTCCTAACCCAAAAGAATGCCAAGAACAACGAAGTACCCATTTCCTTTATGAGCTCTGCTTTCAAAGGTACTGAACTTAATTACCCAGTGGTAGATCAGCAAGCCTACACTGTTTTCAAAGCAGTCAAGCATTTCCGGTCCTATCTTTTGAAGTCAAGGACGAAAGTCATTGTCCCCTACCCAGCCGTCAGGAACTTGTTAGTGCAGAAGGAACTAGGAGAAAAGAGGGCTAACTGGGTCACCTCCTTGCAGGAGTATGACTTAGAAATCACCCCAGCTCGGATAGTGAGAGGCCAAGGGTTATGCAAGTTAGTTGTTGATTCAACAGCAGGACAGTAAGAAGAAAGCGATACGTCAAGCCTAGGACAACATGATCAAAGTCTAATCTGTTGTGCACAAAACCCTGTCAGCCCTTGGTATGACGATATAAGATTCTGTCTTGAACATGGGTCAGCCCCCCGTCACCTAGATTCTGCTAAAAGAAGAGCGTTGAGATTAAAGTCTGCCTCCTTTCATATGGTTAATGGTATCCTGTTTCGTCAAAGTTTTGATGGCATACTGATGCATTGTCTTGAAAAAGACGAAGTAGAAAAAGTCTTGCTAGAGTTGCATGCAGGAGAAGCTGGTGGTCATTTTGGTGGTGAAACCACTGCTCATAAGGTTTTAAGAGTCGGTTACCACTGGCCGACGCTTTTTAGAGATGCTCATGCCTTGTGTCGTAAAAGTATCATTTGTCAGAAAGCATCAGGGCAGTTACAAAAACCAACCTTTCCTTTGCAGCCCGTTTCTGTAGATTCTCCTTTTCAGTAGTGGGGCCTTGATATCATAGGTCTGATCAACCCCCTGTCTTCACAACAGCACAAGTTTATTGTGACAGCCACAAATTACTTTACCCGATGGTCTGAAGCTGTTGCATTAAGAATCGTCAACAACAGTTAGGTAATTGCCTTTTTAAATTCGAATATTATCACTCGTTTCGGTATCCCTGACTGTTTAGTATTCGATAATGATTCCTACTTC
>JASDQU010108196.1:23505-40573 GCA_032191745.1 Picea mariana | reverse complement strand
CTATTGGTTAAAAGCTGGTTCAATTCTAATTCTGCTTCTGATAGGAATTTTGAAGTAGGCGACCTCATCCTGAAATGGGACAAACCGCATGAGGGAAAGGGAGAGCACACGAAATTTGAAAACTTATGGCTTGGACCGTTTTTTATTGCTGAAAAGTTGGGTCCTAGTTCTTTTCGATTGCATAATCTTGAAGGGCAGCCTGACACCTATCCAGTGAATGGTCAAGCCCTGAAAAGATACTTTGCTTGATAACAACCCTTGTATATTATGTACATATTTTGCTTTTGTTTTCTTTCTCGTTTGCTTTTTTGTTTTTGATTTTTCTTTTGAATTTATCAGTTTGTGTTTTTGGAAATACACATACATGTATACCAAGCTATTCGGACAAAGAAAACAGAAAATTAATTCACTGAAATAACTACTAAGAAAATTGTATAAACATCAATGGTATGTAGCTGAAATTTATATCTGTGTTGGCAAAAGTCTGTTGTTTAAAAGAAGTTGACTGATTTTGATCTCTGAGTAAAGCTTGTCAAGATCATCTATTATCTTTTTACGCTGTCCCTATTCCTTAAGGGAATGACTCAGAAGATGTCTCCCTGCCTTAGGAAGTCGTTTTCGTAAATGAAACATCTTTGGATCTTAATAAAGGACAGTTCTAAAAAATTCTAATGAGGTCTAAAAAAATAAAAATAAAATAAATAAAATATGTAAAATGTCATGATTTTCAGCATCACCCTGCTCAACTATATATCTTGGAAGAAAAAAAAAACAAAATAAATAAATAAAAGAGCTGAGGGAAGTGCTTGTAAGCCCACCGGGATGCTGAACAGGTCCGCTGGCAGCGGGTAAATGCATGCATGACGCCAAGACAACTTCGTCGGGAAACTGAACAGGCCTGCTGGCAGCGAAGCAATGTTGGGTATATAAAAATTTTCAAATAAGAAACCTCTTTAGTGTCCTTTATTCTGATCTAGAACTTCTTGACAGGATAGAGATGTCAGAGTAGGTTAAATGGAAACCCTGTCGAGGCTATGGATGCCTGCTGGCAGCAGTGGCTATGCCAATAGTATTGGAGATTTTATCTTTAATATCGTGACTCGCTGGTCTTAAGACTGTTACCAGTTTTCATCTTTTAAAACACTGCTAGATTAGTTGGTTAATGATGATGTTGATACGATTTTCTGGTTGTT
This sequence comes from Picea mariana, assembly GCA_032191745.1. NCBI lineage: Eukaryota > Viridiplantae > Streptophyta > Pinopsida > Pinales > Pinaceae > Picea > Picea mariana. Next base: position 39,380 of record JASDQU010108196.1, on the reverse strand, counting down.
GTTTCTGAGTAGAAATTATCTTTGCAGTCCTAATATGAATTTGTTCTTTTGGCAAAGATAACTGCTTCTACCCATGTGTCGCCATTGTTGACAGCCAATTCAAATTTTTCCACTGTCTCATAAGCTACCTACACCAATGTTTTGCAAACCTCAATTTTTCATTGCAATTTTCAAATGAAACGACACTTTTATTCTTGCGCTGTTCGTACACTTACCTTCATTTTGTTTTCATGAATGTAAGTGTGAAAACTTGGTCTTTCGAAGCCACATTAGAATCATTATTGAACTGTCATTATCCTTCTTGTAGATATGCCCATTGCGTTTACATTTTACTTATCATTTTGCAGTTGGCAAAACTTTTTGATCTGTACTCATTGGACATTCTTTGATTGATTGTGTAATTTCGTCTCATGAGTAATTGAGGTTGTGATGCATTGGTAATTGGATTTATATGTTCTTTGATTTGATCTATTTGGCACATTGGTATACATTAAAAATGCATTGGCACATTGGTTAAACTCATGGTATGAATTGTTACAACGCATGTCACATAGTCAAAACATTGGTATTGGTTTCGATTTGTATGTTGGTTTTAAATCTATGGCATAACTATTGATTGCGCGTATGGTTTATCCACTTACCAAAGGATTTGATTGATTGAAATGGCATAGTTATAACACATATGCATTGTGACTTGTATAGTTGATAGCACCGATAGTTGTACCTTGGCAATAACTATTATGCATGGCCGGCAAATAGCTCCACCACCTTCGCACGATGTCATTAATGTTTCTCCTATCCCTGTTTCACCTATGTTAGCTCGGGAAACCCTTCATGCACTCTGCTCTTGTGTATGCTATGATTCAAACCCTGGCTCGTTCACCATGTGCTCATCTCCATGGCACCGGTAGTACAAATTGAGCCGAACGGTAGCCAAGCCTTGCTACTATTCGATAATGCCCGGAAAGACTTAGAGGATAGCGGTTGGCTCACCTTTGTACAGTGATTCAAGGATTTTAATATATTTTTTTCACAGTGGTTCACCCTGACTTTGATGGTTGTAGGGCCAAGGTGGGTGACATTCAGTTGGAAATCATTGAAGAGTTCATTAGTTCTGCCACCGGGTTAGCAGCCATGGGCCAGCATTGGTTTAAAAATTCAAAAGTGGAAGAGGTGCCATGGCCACTACTGTTTGTCTCACAAAAAGTCACATCATGTGATAGAGGTATGCCCATTTCCATGCTTAAACCACGATGGCATGACCTTTTGATGATGGTCAAACAATTTGTGACCTATAAAGGTCGATATGGACTGGTTTTTCTCTACCACCTTCATTTGTTAGTGAATTTTATAGGGTATACATTGAACATGCCTTTTTATTTCCAACGTAGCCTATATAAGATGTCAAAAAGGTTTAAACGAGAAAAGGCTGATAGTAACCTGTTCCACCATGGCCTATTCAGACTCATCGTTGTTCATCACTTAAGTTTCCACGGTGATAGTTGGCAAGCTTTTGTTTCTCGGAATGGTTTTGATGATACAGAGCCTGTCCAAATTGACAAGCCTATGGTTAATGAAACTAAGGTCGGGCCACTCGTTCCCTTCCATCTCCTACTGCCCTCTCCTAAACCCTCGGTCGACCTTGATATTGACTTACCCGACGTTTTAGCAAACAAGGTTGAGGCCATAAAAAAGCCTCTAAGAAAAAAGGCCAAGGGAAACCCTACTGTTGATGGAAAAGGTAAAAAGAATGCTCGGCTTATCTCAAGACTGTCTAGGAATAAGCCTAAACATAGTGTTGAGAAGAAGCCCATAGTCCTTAGTGAGGATTCAGACTCTGACATAGAACGCTTCCTATCTAGTGAGTACCCTTACTCACAGGGTCTGTGTTCCGAGCCACCCTTTGACTTCGTTTCTAATCTACCCCCTTGCCTAAGGAACAATCCTAGCTACCCTGGGATTAAGCTACCTAACGAAACCCTCGGCAATTTCACCAAACCCTCACTTTTATTTTCGAAGCCCGGACAGTCGTCATGTGATCAATGTGATGTGTGGTTGGAGCAATACTATATAGACGTGCCTTTACTTCAATCGAAGATCCAATCATTGGAAAACCAAGTTGCAGTGTTGACCAGCGAAAGGGACAAGCTTCAAGAAAATGATAGGAAGCAGAAAACCACTGGTTCCATCGTATTTAGGAATATTGAATTGGCTACAGCCATTGTCAATTCCAAAATGTCATGATCAAGTTGTCTTCTCGTCATCTAGGTATGAATTTCGATATTATTTTCGTTTTGTGAATTGCTAGGATTAATATAATGGTTTGAGTTTGGTTTTCAAATAGATTTGTCTATCCTTTGAAATGGCTCTGTCATAATGTTGTTCATTCTGTACATTGTTTTCGCTTTGCTAAAATTAAATGAAGTTTTGATTTGGATACATGATTCGGTCATGCCTAGTTTAGTAATTGATAAGTTTTCATCGGATTTGATTCATTTGTCTGTTGAGTTAATGAAATCAATGGTTTGATTTCAATTGGATTTGTTTGTATCTAATCTGAACAGGAGGTTTTCATGCTAAATTTAGAGCACGATCATGTCTTGATTTGGTATGATTCCGTTATTATATCAGCTCTAATTTAGTTTGTATGCTGTGATTTTGGAACGACTTCGTGAGTTTTAATTGACGTGATGTAATCTTCTAAATTAGGAATACAACTCTGATTGACTCTGATTTGGAAAGAACGACTCTGTTTCGTATGAAAATTATATTCTCATTTAAGCCTGTACAAAAGATATTTACACCCGAATCATGAAGCAATTTTGATTCACATCGATTATGTTAAGCTCCAACTGCTCGATTCGCTTTTCTTTTGATTGGATTGTTGTGTATTTTCAGTTAGTACGATTGTTTTCGTGAGTTGGATTTGTATCATAGATGTTGCTCTGCTTAATCTTAATTCGCAAAATGAGTTGATTAAACCCAGATTGAGAAATGTTATCTCTGTCAAATTCGATTATAATTCATTTTGAAATGAACGATTTTGTTAAATGTCAGTCGATTTATTTGCCCCAATTAGCAATAACAAACTATTGAACAAATCCTATAGATCCTGTTATCAATCGATTGATTCCATTATCGTTTTGTTTGTGGTAATTTACACACCAGTTTTGATTTGATGGATCATTTGTTTATGTTGTATCAATTTGAAAATGATCTTGTTGTTTTCGTATGGATTCGAACGTGTTCCCTATTGATGAGGCAGCATAAATGATTACCTATGATTTGTTTAATTGTATCGATTTCAATTTGATATGAAATGATTTCATTACTATTCGATACGATTTTGTATACCTGAATTGGTAACGAATTGAACAGAACGTACCCATCTCTGTTACCATTTGTTTGAGTATGATTTAGTGTGTTTAACTTACATACAAGTGTCAACTTGAATAAGGCTTTTAGCAATCAAATATCTTTTGATAGTTTGAATGTATTTTCAAAGATTTTAATTGATTTTAATGTTGATTATGTGTCTGATTTAGACCATCTACAGAATCAAAAGATTCTGTAGCTAGTCTATAGAATTACATTTTTTTATCATTTTATCAATAAAATATCCTTGTAACTTGTCCATTTTTAACCCTTTTCAGGTACATCCGAATTGCATTGGGCATGCTGGACAGTCTAGGAGATAGTTGTGTATTTTAGTTTTATTTTAGGTTCCTAGTTTATTCAGACTTGGGATATCTTCCCAGATTTTATGTAAACAGTTTTGATAACTTCCACAGGGATGTTTTACCCTGTGGAAGGTATTTAAATACTTATTATTTTTTGTAATAAGGAGCATCCTCACTTGTGGGAGAACGAGGCTATGAATTTCTAATACAAACTGAGACAAGAATTGATGTTTTGCTACAGCTTTTGCTTTCATAATATCAATCTTTTGTTTCAAGTTTATGCATGTCAATTTGCAGTTGATTATAGACTACTTTAGCTATCATAGTCTATTGCAGGATGATATGATTTGATTTATGTTTTATCCATATTTGATCTCTTTCATTATTTAAAAATACAACAATTACTTTGTTTTAGTTAATGAATGACAGATTTCTCTTCTTTGTTAATTGAATCATTACGTATAGATCTTTGCATACAGGTTTATCTAATTGTGAAGATTTATAAATCATTTGATTGTTGTAATTTTTATGTTTTGTTTGTCCTGTAATTATATTGAAGAGCACTGCAGCTTCTTGTTTACAATGAGCGCCTGGATAATTCGGTGCGGGTTTTCTCCCTCTGATCAGCTAAGACAATCATCATACACAGGACAAACCTGGAGCGTTTCTCTAGGTCAGTTTGTCATTTATTTGTTTGGTTAATTTGTTAGCATAATATTATAGTTTAGTTAGATATATGTTTAGTTAGATTTGTAGTTAAAATTAGTATATTAGTTGTTTAGTTTAGTTAGTTTTTTATTTATTTCTGTTCATAAAATTATAAAATCAACAAAAAATATCTCTCTCTGTCTTAGGGCATAATGCAAATGAGTTTTTCAGGTTTTCATTCAAATCTGTAAATTGTAGATATTGTACATTTTGTGAATAAGTTATATTTCTGTTAGTAGTTAGATATTTAATGAGTTAGAGTTAGTATAGTATTAAATAGTAGATTGTATATATAGAATAGTTAGATTTATTTAGTTTGTTTAATAGTTAGTTTTAGTTAGATTTATTTAGTTTGTTTTAATAGTTAGTTTTAGTTAGATTAGTTTGTTAGTTTGTTTTAATAGTTAGTTTTAGTTATATTAGTTAGTTTAGAGTAGTTTTTCTTTTTTCTTAGGACCTTAGATCGGCTAACAGAGCCGCTAAACCCATTAGGGTGGTTCATCCCAAACGGCTTGGGTTATTAGACAACCCCAGACCGGTTCCACTCTCCCAGTTGACGGACAGTCAATTTCACCCGTCAATAGATCAAACTAAAATAATTTAACCACTACTTTAAACGTTAGACAATTTTAAGATGAATATACACATGAAACGAAATTTTGAATCCTACTGGTCTAAACAATGATGGAAACACATGTATGGAAATACATAAATCTACACATATGTATACATCTAATTAAGCTATCTGGAAATAAAATACAGAATCATAACCTCATATGTCGATACTTTGATAACTCATTATATTATTCAGTGTTATATCTAATCTAACTACTACCAGTTCAGATTGAACATATCTGTAATAACCACAAGGATGGTTGACAAGATATAAAATGACATAAATGATAGATCTAATACACATCGATCATTTTTCTTCGAGATCAAACATTCAAGATTTGTAACAGAGCCTTCAATTAAATTATAGTCCATGATAATTAATTACCAAAGGAGGGCGAGGCCCGAAATGATAAGGAGGATTCATTTAAAAAAACCTTTTCATTACTTCCAATAGAGAGAGTAATTCAGTGCTTAAAACGATGAAATAATTAATATTAATAACCAGATCAAGCTATAAGTTTATGTTGGGAAATCTTTTTCCCTTTCCAAAGCCAATAGGAGATTGAGGAAAACGACATGGAACAACATATCAAACGGAATCAAACATCTTATGTCGCAACATATTGGTAATGGTTATGTTGTATATGTAGAACGTTGTATAAATATTTGGTGGCGCAACGTATTTTGGCAATAGTTTATATAGGTATATAAACCATTGCTTAAGCACTGAGGAAATTATATGTATAGTCTTCTAAGGACATGGGTATAGCCCATGTGGTTAGAATAGAAATACACAGTCATATTATTGAAGGAGTCAAGGGTGTCAAGAAAGGGGTGAAGTTTTATAAATTCACTTATAAAATAGTTTTGGTAAGTATTAATGTGAAAGGAAGAAGTGCTAAATCTCTTTATAGAAATTTCTTTTTTTTTGGTAATTTGAAGGTACATTACATAACTCCTCACAGTTAGAGAGTTATGGCCATGTGAACTTGGAGAAACCTCACGAGTCGTCTAGAATCCCCAAAAGTTCAAAGTATTCAAAGTGGTTGCAAAAAAGAAATTATTTAAATAATAATGTGAGGTGATGAGTGTACTATAATTCAAAGTGGATACAAAAGAAATTATTTAAATAATAATGTTAATGGGAAAATTACTAAGTGGACAAGTGGTTAGAAGTGGGTTAGCCCTAAAATAAGGAAAGTGGGTTAAGATGGTTAGAAGGTAATTTAAATAATAAGGTGAAGTGATGAGTGTACTATAAGTCAAAGTGGATACAAAAGAAATTATTTAAATAATAAATTTAATGGAGAAATTACTAAGTAGACAATTGCTTAGAAATGGGTTACCCCTAAAATAAGGAAAGTGGGTTAAGATGGTTAAAAGGTAACCCCTTGAGAAAGCCACATGAAAGTATAAATAAGAGAAAAGACTCTCTCATTTCAATCACACTTGAGAATATTGAATATCTATAAGTTATTGAGGTAACCAAAGGATATTCAAGCTAAATTTCAGACGGAAGGTGAAGTAAAGAAGGCCAAAATTAAAGGGAGGATAAATTATTTTTATGACCCTTTATAAGGTATGTTATTTATAGGTCATGTCACCATTTTCGAAATAATTTTTTTTCTAGAATGATTCAGACCATGAAATTAGGAGGCTGTTGAAATTGGGAGGCCATTTTCTAGAATGATCTAAGTAGCTGTGATACAAATTTTAGCTTGTGTGTCATTTTAGTTTTGGAGTTACGCTCTATGGAAAATAGGGTTTGTGGCTACTCCTGAAACTAGTATAAAACAAGTGTGTCGGGTAAAAACGTCATACCTTCTTCATAACAGATCCATATTCAGTAATACCAAATGTGTTGGTTAGAGTATAGTTGATACTATTCGTTGTACCATTTTTATATCTCTAAAAAAAATATTTTGTGTGGAGAACTCTCTACAATTTCTTTCTCTAGAATAATCTAGAATTCAACAAGGTATGCCATTTTTTCTATAACTCATTTTCTCAGAGGTTCCAAGTAGTGAAACCTAGAGGAATTACATAAATGACACTAAAGAACATTTTGTACTATTTCCAGATCTTTATTCATTACACGTATATAGCTATGATTATTTCAAGCTAGGGTTGTTGACTAATCCAAAACTTGTCATGTGAGACTAAAGTAATGTTCGATGAAAATTCTAGTCTCTTGTTGTTAAAGTTAAGGAAGGTTTGTAGATATGTGATCATATACACAAGGTTTATTACAGAGTTACAAATCTTATTTGGATGATGAAATTTATGAGGGATTTTGGTTGAAGTAAATGTTGGGTACATGTTGAGACAAGTAGTTGATGAGTTGGCACATACATGAGGTGTATAGTTGATAATGTTGGTACATCTTGATGAGTCATAGTTTATTATTATTTGATGCATTATTGGTACATATTTGGTGCATAGTCGATGCACTCATTGATGCTACAAGTTGAGGGACAGGTTGGTGCATGGTTGATGTACTTGTTTATGATACAGGTTGATTCCAGGTTGTTTGGACAGGTTATTGTGACATACTATTTGTATAGGTTTGGTGCATGGTTGATGCATTTGTTTATGGTACATGTTAGAACAAGTTATTGTTACATGTTGTTACAGTTTTATTATAGGTTGATTGGTATAGGTTTACAACAGTATATCTCACATTGATAGTGTGACAATGGTTCCGTCATTCTACTTCTACGTCAGGTCGATTGGACGGGGCAAGGACAGGTGGTTGTAGCCACCTTCTAGTTGTAGCTGAAGAACATAGTGGGTTGTAGTCTCCTTTTGGTTGTAGCTAGAGAATTGGGGAGTTGGATCTTCCCTCAGGTTGTAGCCTCAAAATCTAGGGGTTTGTAGCCTCTTTTTGGTTGTAGCCAAACAATTGGGGATTTGGAGCTTCCTTCAGGTTGTAGCTGGAGAAACTAGGGGGTTGGAGCCTCCTTCTAGTTGCAGCTGGAAAACAAAGAAATTTGATGCTTCCAATGAATGTAATTCTTAAAGACATATAAGAAAAATAATTATGTGGTTTTCTCCCGCTTTGGGTTTCCACGTAAAAAAATGGTGTACTGTGTATGTGTATGATTGCTCATTTTTTCATTGTTTATTTACTCTGAAACTATTGGATGATAATTCTACATTGATATAACACTTGCATTTTATGGTGAAAAAAAAATATATTTCTCTATTACTAATTCACCCCCCCTCTCAGTAATCCAACAATTGGTATCACAGCGAGGTTCCTTTAGGAAATAGTATAACCACTAGAAGGAGATCATGGATTATTATGAGAATGGAGTACAAAAGTTTAATGGTCATAATGGTTTAAGGTAAGAGAAGTGGAGTAGAAGGATGAAAGTATTTTTATAGGCGCATGGACATTAAATTTGGCTATTAGTTGTTACAAGATATGATAGTTCAAACAGGGAAAAGACTACAACCAAGCAGGAATTTAAGAAGAGTAAAGAAATAACAATAAATTTCATCTAGGAAGGATTACCTAATGTGGTAAGAGAAAAGGTTGGTAAATGTTCATTAGACAAAGAATTTTTGGATAAGTTACATGACATATATTCTTCACCCATCACAAATTCAGTAAATGCAAAAGAAGATGCCGATACAGATAAAGAAGAATTATGTTCACCATATCAAGAAGATTCAGAAAATTAAGAGTACATAATCACCAGATGTATGTTGTTTTTCTTTAATTTTGAAAAATGCGAACATATTGAAATAGAATGCCATGAAAGAAATGAGACAGAAAAACTAATTGAAAAGGAAGAAAATTATGAAGAAGAATTGACTAGTGCTTTAGATGAACTAAGAGAAGAAAATAAGTCACTCAAGAAAGAACTGATGAAACAAAAGGAAATTTTTCAATTTTTTTAAGAAGCCCAACAGGTCATCGAGAACTTAAGAACTCAACCAAAAGAATCTAGAAAGATCGAAGAAAATATTGAAAATCAAAAGAAGTATTTGGAAGCCAACATAGCAACACAGAAGGAAGAAGCATAAATGAGAGAGAAGATATTACGAGATCATCTTAAGAAAAGAACTAACGATCTAAACCATCTTGAGGTAGAGTTTGTTCAAAAAGAAAATGGACTTGAAGAAGAAATAATCACATTAAAAATTCAGCTTGAAGAAGCGAAAAGAACAGAAGAAGTCATGAAGTCTCAGATAATGAACAAAGAAAAAGAGGTTGAGAAGATTCAAGAAAAAAATGTCACATTGAGAAGTAAAATCGTCAAGCTCAACAAGAGTGTTGAAGATACATAAACATCCACATTAGTTATATAAAATGAAGAGAAGAACTCTAGGTTTCTAGAAAAGAAGAATGAAGAAAATAGAAAGAGTTATGCAAAAGTACACAAAGGAAAGAATCACGGTCAACCAGAATCTAAGAAAACTATTGAAGATACATCTTCAAGAAGACCATCCATGTTGAAGCCAAAAATTCAGAATGAATACACCACAAAGAACATCATTCACTCCCACGTATGCAAATTTATTTTATGGTCATTATTTTTATTGTACCAATTTTGTACATAAGGTTACAAATTGCAGCGATTATAAAAGAAATGTTCAAGAAATAAATTCTTATGTGGCCCCACGTGACATTGAATGTTACAAATGTGATAACTACGGACACATAGATAGTTATTGTAGAAGCATGATCAATACTTCCATGAAAGAGAACAATGATATCATATATAAGAAAGTATGGATAAGAAAATACAAAGAACGAGTGAAGAAATACCAGGTCCCAGAGATCGCAAGATTGACAATAAAACGAAATGAAGAAAATTCTATAGAGAAAAATAAAGATGTCAGATACAGAAAGGTTTGGAAAATAACTGAAAGAAAATAAGGATAGGTAAATGAGGAACAATTTCAAGATATTGTACTTTCAGGCATTGTAGTGAAAGATAAATCCACATATACAAAGAAATAATTCAGATCTCAGAGAGATGATGAATCTACCAATGAAAATGATGATGAATACACATCAGAGAAGGAATTGTTCTCAGCCATTCAACTTAGAAACTCCCATGTAATATGAATATTAGATAGGGGGAGTCTATGCGATAGTTGTGACAGACCAAAGAACCATCCTTTGAGAAACTTGCAAAGTTTGAGAAGAGAAATCCAGAGAAGTTAGTTAACAAAAGTACAATTAGTTGTAGTAGTGAAGACTTCATGATAGTATAGTGATAAATGGATCAACATTATGGACAATTGTGCAATAGAGTCTTGGACAGTATGGAAAAAGATGGATTCGTAAGTACACTTAGCAGGTTTGGAAAGATATATGATAGTGGACGAGAGCATGGATTCATAGATTGGTTAAGAGAGTGGTTGAAAGAAAGAGGAACATTATCATAATGGATGGTAATTACACATGAAATGGCTCGAACAATGTTAATGGATTCCAAATTGAGAGATATTTTTTGGACACATGGAGTCCATACGATGTTTCACATTCAAAACAGAGTAATGCTCAGAAAAAACAATGACAAAACTCCCTATGAGCTATGGAAAGGAATACCAACAAATGTGAAGCACTTCAAAGTATTTGGAAGCAAATTCTACATCAAAAGAGAACATGGCAGAATGATAAATTTTAACTTTTATTTGGATAGATAAGTACTTGTTGGTTACTCAAGTACAAGGAAATCATACAAGTATTACATTATGATATTGAACAAAGTTGTGGAAAGCATCAATGCAACAATTGATAAAACAGGTGTCTCAGAATTAAAGGAAGAAGAAAATCAATCAATGGAACAACTTTATGAAGAAGAAGTGGAAGATTAATAAGAAGTAGAAGGGGAAGATAAAGAGGATGAGACATAAGTAGAAGAGAAAGTTCAACAAGTGCCTCCAAAAACACCTAGCAAATGAGTACATAAGAATCATCCTTTAGATCAGATTATCGGAAACAAATATGAAGGAGTTGAGACTAGAAGAACAATCCATTCACTAGAAAAACCACAAGTAGCACTCTCATCTACGATTGAACCAAACATTTTTGAAGAGGCCAGTAAGGATGAATTTTGGAATAACGCCATGGATGAAGAATTGGATCAAATAAAGAACAATGACACTTGAGAATTGGTTCCAAGGCCAAAGACTAAGAATGTGATTGGCACAAAGTGGGTATTCATGAATAAATTGAATGAATATGGATATGTTACAAGGGACAAAGATAGATTGGTATGTAAAGGATACACACATGTTGAAGGAATCAACTTTGAAGAGAAATTTTCCGCAGTTGCCAGAATGGAAGCAATGTGATTGCTTTTAGATTATGAATGCTCCAAGAATATTAAAGTGTGTCAGATGGATGTAAAATCATATTTTATGAATGGGTAACTTGGATAAGAAGTATACATTGAACAACTAGAAGGATTCAGTTGTCAGAAAACACAAATTATGTGTGTAAATTGAAGAAGGCTTTGTATGGTCTAAAAGAGTCTCATGGAGCATGGTACTCTAGACTGGATAAATATATAAAGCAGGTAGGGTTTAGAAAAGAAAATTCAGACAACAACCTCTACATCAAGGTAACTTAATATAGTATTTTATTAATTGAAATTTATGTTGATGATATTATTTTTGGAAGCAATGATGACAGGTTAATCCAAAAATTTGCAAAGGATATGCAAAATGAATTTGAAATGTCATTACTCGGAGAACTATGCTTCTTTCTGGGTCTTTAGATACGTCAAAGCAACTATGAATTTTTATTTATCAAACTAAGTATATCAGAGAAATGCTAAAGAGGTTTGGAATGGAAGATTGCAAACCAATTATTACTCCTATGCAAACCAGTTGCAAGTTGAGAAAAGATGATGACTTGAAGTCTACAGACCAGATGCAGTACAAGTCAATAATTGGTAGCTTACTCTATGTGAAAACATCCAAACCAGATGTAATGCAGGCATTTAAATAGGTTCCATGATTTCAAGCAACACCAAAGGAATCACATTTATTAGCAGTGAAGAGGATTTTCAGTTCAGATATCTCAAAGGAGCAAAAGAGTTTGGATTATGGCCTCCAAAAGGAAAGGATCTATCACTTATTTCCTACACAGATGCAGATTGGGAAAGTTTCATTGATGACCTACGAAGCACCAGTGGAGAATTTTTTTACTTGGGTTAGTGTTTATAAACAATCATCAGTATCTTTATCTATAGTTGAAGCATAGTATATTGCAACAACAAGATGTTGTACTCAGGTTCTATGGATGAAACAAACTTTGACAGATATATAGGTTTAGTATGATGAGCCCATTCCAATCTATTGTGATAATACAAGAGCCATCATTATTTCAAAGAACTCGATGATGCACTCCAAGACAAAGCACATTCCAATAAAGTATTAGTTTATACAAGAATAGTTTGTAGAGAAGAACTTTAGAGTTGAATATGTGGGCACAAAAGAACAAGTGGTAGACATATTTACAAAACCACTTCCAAGGGAAGCCTTTGAGTATTTTCTCTAGAGACTCGAAGTAATTTCTACTCCAAAATTAATGCTTTTGAATGGTTATATTATATGTCTTATATTTACATGAGGACGCGCCATCAAGAGGAAAGTTCAGGTTGGGGGATCAATTTCAGGAAGAGTTCAGTTAGGGGGAGTATTCCCAGAGATAGTTCAGTTATAGGGAGCATCCACAGATGGAAAGATACATTTTCCATTGATTACAAAGGGGGAGAGATTTATGATATGAAATTGTAAATGCTTGGAAAAAGAGCACAGAGGCATGGTTCCAGGGGGAGCGATGGTCACAAGGGGAGCATCAGTGATATGAATTCAGTATTGCATTAGAGTGTTTTTATCAATGCCAAAGGGGGATATTGTTGATTATTTGGGTTTCTTTCATTGATGTCAACCCTTGAAGAAAGTTCGATAGAAAATTCTGGTAGCACAAAGGTTTGGGTAATGGGCCTAAGTTTGTTTAATGTATAATTGTATGATTTTTTATATATTTGAAAGTAATACTATTCTATATGGATATTACATATTATTCCATTTCCGGTGGTATGTGGAATGTCACATAACTCCTCACGGTTAGAGAGTTATGGCCATGTGAAGTTGGAAAACTCTCATGAGTCATCTAGAAGCCCCAAAAGGTCAAAGTCAAAGTGGTTTCAAAAACGAAATTATTTAGATAATAAAGTGAAGTGATGAGTGTACTATAATTCAAAGTGGATACAAAAGAAATTATTTAAATAATAAATTTAATCGATAAATTACTAAGTGGACAAGTGGTTAGAAGTGTGTCAGCCCTAAAATAAGAAAAGTGGGTTAAGATGGTTAGAAGGTAATTTAAATAATAAAGTGAAGTGACGAGTGTAATATAAGTCAAAGTGAATACAAAAGAAACTATTTAAATAATAAATTTAGTGGATAAATTACTAAGTGGACAAGTGGTTAGAAGTGGGTTAACCCTAAAGTAAAGAAAGGGGGTTAAGATGGTTAAAAGGTAACCCCTTGAGGAAGATGCAAGAAAGTATAAATAAGAGGCAAGGCTCTCTCATTTCAATCACACTTGAGCATATTGAATATGTACAAGTTATTGAGCTAACCAAAGGATATCTAAGCCTAATTTCATAGGGAAGGTGAAGTAAAGAAGGACGAAATTCAAGGGAGGATAAATTATTTTGATGATATTTTCTAAGGTATATTATTTACAGGTCATCTCACCATTTTTTGCAATAATATTTTTTCTAGAATGATTCAGACCGTGAAATTGGGAGGGAGTTGAGGAAACATGTCCAAGTAGATTTGATAAAAAAATCATCTTGTGGGTCATTTTAGTTTTGGAGTTACACTCCGTGGAAAATAGGGTTTGTGTCTAGTCCTGAAACTAGTCTAAAACATTTGTTTCGGGTAAAAACGGCATAACTTCTTCATAACATATCTAAATTCATTAAGACCAAATGTTTTGGTTAGCGTACCATCTTTAGTATTATGTCTACCATTTTCAGATCCATACAACAAATATTCCATGTGTGGCACGCTCTACAAGTTCTCTCTCTATAATAATCCATAATTCAACAAGGTCTGCCATTTTTGCTATAACTCCTTTTCTGGGAAGTTCCAAGTAGTGAAACCTGGAGGAATTGCATAAAAGACACTAAAGATAATTATGTACTATTTTAAGATCTTTATTCATTACAAATACATAGTTATGATTATTTCAAGTTAGGGTTGTTGACTAATCCAAAATTAGTCATGTGAGACTAAAGTAAAGTTTCATGAAAATGATGGTCTCTTGCTAAGGAAGGTTTGCAGGTATGTGATCATATACAAAAGGTCTATTAGAGAGTTACAAATTAGATTTGGATGATGAAATTGGTGAGGGATTTTGGTTGAAGTACATGTTGTGTACATGGTTGAGATAAGTAGTTGATGAGTTGGCACATACATGAGGTGTATAGTTGATGATGTTAGTACATCTTGATGATTCATATTTTATGTGTATTTGATGCATGACTGATACATATTTGGTTCATAGTTGATGCACTTGTTTATGGTACAGGTTGAGATACATGTTGGTGCATGGTTGATGTAATTGTTTATGGTACAGGTTGATTATAGGTTGTTTGGACAGGTTATTGTGGCAGTTTATTAGTACAAATTTGGTGCATGGTTGATGCATTTTTTTATGGTACATGTTGATGTATGGTACATGTTGGAAGAAGTTATTGGTACTGTTTGCTACAGGTTGATTACAATTTGATTGGTACACATTTAAAGCAGTATATCTCACAATGATAATGTGACAGTGGTTCCATCGTTCTACTTCTACGCCAGGGCGGTTAGAGAGGGAAAGGACAGGTGGTTGTAGCCTCCTTCTAGTTGTATCCAGAGAATTTGGGAGTTCAATCTTCCCTAAGGTTGTAGCCTAAGAAACTAGGGGGTTGTAGCCTCCTTTTGGTTGTAGCTAGAGAATTGGGGAGTGGGATCTTCCTTCAAGTTGTAGCCTGAGAAACTAGGGGGTTGGAGCCTCCTTACAGTTGCAGTTGGAAAACAAAGGAAGTTGATGCTTCCAATGAATGTAATTCTTAAAGACATATAAGAAAAAGAATTATGTTTCTTTCTCTCGCTTTGACTATCCATGTAAAAAACTGGTGAACTCTGTATGTGTATGATTGTTAATTTATTCATTGTTTACTTACTATGCAACTATTGGATAATAATGCTACATTGATATAACACTTTCATTTTATGGTGAAAAAGGATTATATTGCTCTATTACTGATTCACCCCCCTCTCAGTAATCCAACAAGAACAATTGCTAAATAAGTATACAAAATATAATTATTTTACTATTAAATTTACTAAAGTGCATGTATATAAAAAGGAAGTATGCATCTTTTTTAATGGAAAAGTTCATATGATATTTTCATATTAAACAAATATTTTAATGAAATTTAAAAAATATATTAAGAAAATATCTTTTCAATTTTAGAAAACTCTATTCATCACAATTTTATTCAACAACTATATAAAGACTATACTAGTCCAAGACACACCCAAGACAAGTTTACATTAACACCAATGTTTTCAAAAAGATGTTGTAGTTGCAATAGTGAATTCTTCATCCTTAGAAAAAAATGCACTGTAGTGTCAAATGTGGCATTCTGTAGATGATATTTTTTAAAAGAGTAAAGTATTCCTCATGTTTGGCGATCTGATATAGAGCCCAACTAAAATTTTAAAGTTGTATGTTGTCCATAATCTTGGTTGAGAAAAATGATGTAGTATGTATAATCAAAACAACATGATTACACATGAAAAGTAAAGTATTAAACAAAATATGGATAATGACTCTCCCTG
>JASDQU010108195.1:162702-177425 GCA_032191745.1 Picea mariana | reverse complement strand
AAAACGAGATCTGATACCACATGTAAGTTTTAAACCTGCGAAGTAAAGCAATGCATATAGATTCTTAAGCAATACAGAAATTAATCAATGGCTCATACACAGAGTACACAGAGATTTTATACCAGAAACCCTCAACCGGGAAAACCTTTCTTATTTTCATTATATTGAATTTCATCATTCACCATACAATATATACAATGTTTTTAGGTATTCCGTAGATACCAAAACCCTAATCCCTTAATCCGGGATTAATTTACAAATCCACTAAAAATAGCAAAAACCGCCCAAAAAAAAAATTTGGGGCGTTGCCCCGAACGCTACGCATAACCAAGGGGGGCATATCTGCCCCCCCCCCCCNNNNTGATGCACCCACACACACACACATGCAAAGAATATAACACATACCCAACAATATTGTTATTTTCATTGTTGTATTAGATCAAATCTATAACTATGCAGAGCAGATCTATCTTGGTGAGGGATATATGAATGTTTCCTTGGTGTTGTATTAAATCCACTTGATATTCCCCTAGTTGTAGACATCTTTGTCCTGAAACCCCCCTCTTAGTTGCTTCGGGTGAGACTGCATCTTATTCACAGGTGTTGTCAAAAGAGCCAGTAGCTAGGGCTTGTTGGTGCGCTCTTCGAGTGAACCCTAGGTCTGCCCCTGTGCCAACAATACCACATGTAATTTTTAAATCTGTGAAGTAAATAAATGCATATAGATTCTTAAGAAAAACTGAATTTAATCAATGGCTCATACACAAAGTACACAGAGATTTTATACCAAAAACCCTCAACCAAGAAAACCTTTCTTATATTCATTATATCGAATTTCACCATTCACCATACAATATATACAATGTTTTTAAGTATTCCGTAGATACCAAAACCCTAATCCCTTAATCCAGGATTAATTTTGAAAACCGCTAAAAATGTCAAAATCCGCTATTTTTAGCAAAAAACCGCAAAAACAACTAGACGGATCATCAGACGCAGTTGTCGAATCTGAGGCACCCACACACACACACATGCACAAAATATAACACATACCCAACACTTTTGAGAGCCACAATGCTTTGATTTTAAATATATAGGTACTTTCCTTGTTATTAGGCAATGTCCTTTTTTCTATTCAAATTTCCTATTCTTATCTTTAAAAGAATCACTTGGAAACCCATCCGTCTCACTACAAAGTAGCTCCTCAAACTCATTCCAATATATGGTAGTTTTGTGTCATCATGAACATTTTTCTAATGGTCTTAATTTGCAACAACCTTCTTCATTAGATTAAAGTTTGATTCAAATTGAATACTTCTCGATTCACTAAGAGAGGCATCATAAGGGACCCACATTTCCTTTACTATATTAACAAATTGCTAGGTTTTTTACCCTCCTTTGTCATCTAGGTGTGCTACATTCCCCCAAATCAATGCTATGATTACAGTAAAATTTAAATCCCCTCCTATAATTGTGTTCCCTTGCTTCAAAAATTCTTAAGCACAAAGGGCCTCCCAAAAATGCAATCTATATTTATAGGATATGTATATATTTAGGACTATGAATAATTCCCCAACTCCTAAGAGAAGAGGTCCACACCTATACCAAAGTCAAGTAAAATCAATTTAGATAGAATTAAAGATCTTTCCCTCCAACCAATAATAATTCCCCCTAGTCTACCTACTCAATCAACAATTCACTATTAATCCTTTCCCCTCACCCATGGTTTCTTGATTTATAATCATAAATTATAATTATAATAACACTTATAATTATAACATTTATTATAGTAATTATAGTTAATTAAATATAACTCGAGCGATTGCCAGAAAGTGTTGTTATGTTCCTCACCCAAGTTCGATTCCTTATATTAATTAAATGATTATTATTTTTTAATAATAATGTTTTTTAATTTCTAATAATGATTGTTGTTGTTTTTTAATAATTAATGTAATTAATAATTTTTAATAAGTATAATAATACTTATTATTTTTTCATTTTAATGATTATTTTTAGTGGTAAAATTGACATGGAAATGACCCTCATCGATATGGATTTGTGTCGATGCATCCAATGCTAACACAACTATAGGATGACATATTCATGATGCAATATACCCCCTATTAGTTTCTATGAGATTTATAATAAATATCATAATATTAATTGATGCAGGAGCGTCGTAGCCCTCCAAAAATCATCGTCAAAATTGAAGCCTAGGAAGCCAAAATTGTTTAGTAAGCTGATATTGAGATTTAGAGACACACTAGACGGATCTTAGGGTTAGTTGAGAATAAATAGGATCTGAGTAATGATCTGGTAGTTGTAATTCTTTTATAAGCGTAAGTTGCGAGCATGTTCAAGGGGCGGCCAATCGAATGAGGACCAGGCCAACCAAGACGCCATGATTATGTGATTGTAAAAGTGTAAAATTTGATAGATTTTGATCGATCAAATTATGGTGCAGTGGTGCAGCTACCGCTGAAAATGATGCTATGAACTTCTACAAGTATTTTGTTGCCCCAACAAAAATCCTAACTTCAGTGACATTTGTAGGAACTGGAAATTTCATGATGGCCTCTATCTTTGCAGGATCTATCTTGAGCTCCCCTCCACTGATCACATACCCCAAATACACCAAAGACTACTGAGAAAACTCGCATTTCTTGATATTGGCCAGCAGTTGGTGTTTTTTCAGAATCTGTAACACCTGCATAAGATGTGATATGTGATCCTCCCAGGTAGAACTTTAAAACAGTATATCGTCCAAATAAACAATAAAAAATGAATCTAGATAAAGGTTTAAAACATCATTCATTAGGCTCATAAATGTAGTTAGTGTGTTGCATAAACTGAATGGCATAACAAACTACACGTACAAACCTTACATTGTCTTGAAGGCAGTCTTCCACGTATCTTCTTCTTTGACTAGTACCTAGTGATATCCTAATTTCAAATCCATATTACTTAAGTACTTGACATGTTGCAACTGGTCCAAAAGATCATTGATCCTTGGCAGAGGGTATTGATTATTCAGTGTAATCTTGTTTAATGCCTTGTAATAGATACATGTTCTCCAAGTACCATCCTTATTGGGAACAATTATGATGGGTGACCCACAAGGTGAGGTACTTGGTTGAATCACACCATGCTCCAACAATTGTTGCAATTGCTTCTTCGCTTCATTTTCTTCCAGAACGGACTATCTATAGAGCCCAATATTCGACAATGGGGAGTTTGGAAACAACTATATTTCGTGTTCCACTTCCCTCTTGGGTGTTATCCCTTTAGGCTCTTGGAACATTCCTTTATATTCTTGTAACAACTCCTACAAATGGTGTTTCTTCTCTTTAGTACACCCCTCCAGGGATTCCTTGACTCTCGTTGACTCATCATCAGACTAATTTTATCTTAAGAAAAGAAAAGCATATTTCTTACTAGAACTAATCAACTTCTTGGTTTGGTTGGCACTTACTAATGAGATATTTGACTTGTCTTTATGCTCGTTAATGATGTAGGACCTCCCATCCTTGATCAGTCAATATTGGTTGGCTCTCCACATGAAGATTGCATCCCTCATATACATGTAAGGGCTTTCAAACACTACTCCACATACATCAAGGGGTGCTACGTCTAATTCCATTTCATCAATAAAATCAACACTTACAAAAAATTTAATCTTACATTGGTTCGTTACCTTTATCTTTGCATCCTTGTTTACCCAACCCAATGGATGGGGGATAGATTGATTGTGAACCTCCAATCCAAGCTTGTTGACCCTCCAATACAAGCTTGTTGACCAGATTCGCTACTATGAGATTATCCTGTGAACCAAAGTCGAACAAAGCATCTATCTTGGTCTTCTTGACCTGGATATTTATGTGGAAGAGCTTGGTCATCTCCTTCTATTCTTGTTGATGAAGGCTACTCAGATTCACCTCCTTCTGCACAAATGTGCCGACAATATTTCCATCCACATTCGAGCTACTTTCAACTTGATTGATTGAATATGTGGCTAGAAGGTTCTTTTTCTTTCTATCCTTCGTTTGGTTCTTCGGGTTCAGCTCTAGATGTAGTTTCCAAGATTTTTCCTCAGTGTTGTCATCAATGTTGCAATGATTGCAATGGTTGTTGGGATATTTACTCCAATGTGTAGTGGTTGTTGTCTTCTTATCTTTTCCCCCTTTCCACTTCTTCTTCCCCTTCTTGGAAGCTTCATGGTTCTCTTGTTGCTTCGAACCACTTGGTTTCCCTTTCTTTTGGCCTATGTTTTCTAGGTATTGTGCATGTACACATGCCTCATCCATTGTCCTTGGCTTGAAGAGCATCACCTTATTTCATAGATGATTGTGTAAACCCCCCAGATACTTGAGGAGTACATATGGGTTCTTAGGAGAGATACAAAGCATGATGGACATCTTTCTAAACTCAGTGGTTTACTCATGTACATTATGCGCTTTCCTCTGCTTGAAGTAGTGCCATTGGATCCATTGGTCCTCTACATACTCGATATGATAGAGTTGGGACTTGATGAGGGTTTTGAAGTCCTCCCACCTAGATATTGGTGGATCACCCTCCAACCCAAGTGTTTCTGTATGGATTTCCCACTAGGTTAAAGCATGGCCCTCTAACTTCAATCTAGCAAATGAAATCTTCAGTTCTTCATCTATATGGTGAATGCTAAAATAAACTTCTATTTGTTGCACCCAATGATTCAACTTTAATGCATCGATCTCACCTTGTTATGGATTTATGTCCAATTTCGCTTCCATATTGAATAGAGATTGTGAAGGGTTCACGACACTCGGACTTAGTTGCTCTTTCTCATATTCTTTCCATGACTCATTTCCTAAGTCTTCCCGATATTCTGATTTCCCCTTCGATCTCTTCTTTGAGTTAAATCCTCCATCATCTTTGAACGGTCTGAGCTTTCTTACTAGAGCCGCCATGAGGAGGTTCATATTGTGATTGATGTCAGCAAATTGTGCTTCCAGCCTCTCAAATATCTCCTCTACTGGATCTTGATGGTTGTTATGAACAAACTTGTCTACCATGGCTAGGGTTTCTACGACTTCTCTTTAAGTCAATTCCTAGATCCTGCAACTTCCCACAAATGCTAAAAGAAAAACTTGGCTCTTATACCAATATGATCTGAAAAGTGTTGTGGATATTCCACTAGAACAATTCGCCACAACATATCTAATAAAATACTGAAATATTTATTATTAAGTTTATTTTTCCTTTAGATCTCCAAAATATTTAGTTATTGTTTTTTTGTTTGTGCATGAAATAGATAAAATGCGGAAAATAGAAAATAATAAAATACAATCACACCATCCACAAATAAACACAAGATATGCCCTGAGAAACCCAATACGAGAGAAAACCCAACTAGAAGGTGAGGTTTCTCTGCTCTCTTTTCTCTGGTGTAGAAATGATGCAAGTACAAAGAAAGAGACACTCTCTGTGGAGTTTCCTTTTACCTATGGCCTGTATGGCTGCAACAAAATATCTCCACCTCTGTTATGCTCACAGAATACCACTCTCGGATGTTTTTCTCAGCTATGGAACAAGATACAATGCAAAAGAATGGAACCCCTTCTCCTCCTAGTGGCCTGGGATTTAACATAGCTCGATAGCCAACTAGGGGTAGGTTTTTTACTTCCTCAACTCTCAATTGTGATAGGGTTTTGGACCTTCTAGAATATTTTTGAAATTACATATGTGGCTATCCCCATATGCGTGAGTAATGGGAGTTGATGTAGCAACATCTCGTATCGTGGTGGGCAACATGGTAGGTTAACTAGAGGAAGGCATAACTTTTTCATACGAGCTCTTATTGACGTGATTTTTGCATCGTTGGAAAGGTATCAATGTGTAGATTAGAGTCACGGGGTCCTAGCTACACTAGCTAATTTTTAACCCCAAAAATTGTCCTCCACATCTTCTTTTGGCAATGACGAACCTCTTCATGATGTTCCCAACTCTACTACATCTTCAAATAATGAAGTTCGGCAACCTAAGTGGCTTGTGAAAACTCTTGAAGTTGTGGGTCTTAATATGGGTGATGTTTCGGAACCAAGAACTCTTCTTGAAAACGAACTCTCAGTCGACTTTTCTCTTTTGTCAAAAGTTATGGACACTTGTGATCCTCAAACTTGTGTAAAGGTTCATGATCAACCAGAATGGGAAGAAACTATGGCATATGAATACAACTTCTAAATCATATTGTTGATGTTTACGCAACATCGGGAAGACATTTCCTTAGAATAATAATTAATAATATAATTATTGATTATTAAATATCATATATAATAAGTAAATGATAATAATAAATAGTTATTGATTATTCAAGGGACGCATCCTTTCATGGATGGTCACCATATGTTCCCTATATATGGAACACTCATCATTGTAATAATATATCTCATATGAATAAAAACAACATGGTATCAGAGCAGGATTGGGCCTTACTCCCTCACGAGAGGGCCTAGGAAAACGAGAGAGATAGAGGAACAGTGTCAGATCTAAATTTTCTTTGAAGATTATTGGGCATTGGAAAGCATTTGGGCAAATTTTACGAGCAAAAGAAAACAACAATGATGAGCTCCAAATTTGCTTTATTGAACTCGATCCATCTTATTCTACATATATTAACCAGCAACAAAAAAAATAAAACAAACTTGCTTTTACTATTAAATAGTTGGCGTTTTTAATTTGTCTTTCTGGAAATCTATTCAGATTTAAATTCTATAATTAAAGGAGGTGCAATGAATAAGATTGAAATAGAGTTCTTGGCAAGCGAATATCTGGGATCAATGAATCCAATAAGGTCTCCTGCTCCAGTGATAACTAGATAGATATGGCAAGGACGTTTTTGGGCGCATGGTCATATCGTTCCATCCCCCTGACACGCAAATCTTTGACAGAGTCATTGCGTAGGAAGTTCGGAGGTTCCCACAGATCCTTGGACAAGTGAAGTCCTGGGAGGCGGGAAGGGAAGAGAATGGAGTTCTCTCGGCCATGAGCGGTTTTGTTGTTTGTAAAGAGTTGTCTCGTGTTCTAACTTTTGACGTTGTAAGGTTTTTGCTTCAGCATTTTTACATGGATGTATACAATAAAATGTTGTAAGATTGTTCTATTCGGACACATTGTTTATTAATACAAGGTTACCCTTTATTGTTCAAAGAAGTATAGTTGAATAAGAGTAATTCTGCGTTCTCAAATAGAATAGAATTATGCAATTATACAATCAGTGTGCATGGTTTTGTCGCATCGTTTTAACGCAGCTTCGATGATTTTAGATCCAATGTATATGGTCAGATTGTTTCTGGTCACAAGCAGCGACTTTGTGCTTACATTTTGAAATATTAGAATGCTCGAAAGCTTAGACCTGTCAGAGTGTCAGAAAATGGAAGTATTGCAAAGTAATCAATGGATTACTAGATGAAGGAACCAAGACATTGGTTCATGAGGAAACCTCGATATGTCTTGGGGGACATTGGTTCCATGAGGGAACCTTGATGTGTCCTAGATATGTTTGAGGCAGGGATCAAGAGGGAGTACACTATTCCTCACAACCCTCAATAGAATGGGGTCGCAGAGAGGAAGATCAGATCTATTGTTGAGACAGTGAAGGAGATGATTCATTATCAACATTTTCCTATGTTTCTATGGGCAGAGGCATCCATAACTGTAGTGTATGTTCAAAACAGAAGTCCTTGAGGAACATGACTCCCAAGGAGGCCTTCACCGGAGTGAAGCTTGAGGTTGGACACTTCAAGATATTTGGGTGTTCAGTATAAACTCATGTACCCAAGGAGAAAAGGACCAAGTTAGACCCTTCAAGTAGTACACTTGTGGGGTACAGTGAGTATTCGAAGGAATATCGGAACTACATCCTTGGTCAGAGACAGATTGAGTGAGAGACAAGAAGAGATGGTACCTTCCCCGAGAGAAAGATACCTTAGAGATTTTCATGCTATGCCACAACTATAAGCCACATCATTCATTTTGAGCCTTCATGTTATAAGGAGGCAACTAGTCATCCAGTATGGAGAATGTCATGATGGAGAAGTATCAATCCATCATGAAGAATGGTGTGTGGGATATTTTTCTGAGACCTGAAGGGAAGTCTATAGTGACTTTGAAATGGATCTACAAGATCAAACACACAGTTGACGGGAGCATCGAGAGGCACAAAACGAGATTTGTTGCTAGAGGATTCTCTCATGTGGAGGGAATAGATTATGAGGAGACATTTGCTCCTATTGCTCGAAACACTTCTATCTGGATGATTATTTCCCCTGCAACATCCATGGGTTAGAGAGTACATCAGATGGATGTAAAGACAACCTTTCTCAATTGAGAGATTGAGGAAGAAGTATACATCGAGCAACTCGATGGTTTCTTGATACATGAGAAGGAGTCTCATGTGTGCAAGTTGAAGATGGCCTTGTAGGGACTCAAGCAACCACCTCAAGCTTGGTATGCAAGGATTGATGGAAACCTGATGATTTTGGGCTTCATCTAAAATGTTGTCAATCCCATCCTGTACTAAAAGATTGTTAATGGTGAGTCCCTGATTTTGGTCCTTTACGTTGATGATTTATTCCTCACCGATACAGAGGCCTTATTGTTGAATGCAAGTATGTGTTGGCCTCTAAATTTGAGATGAAGGACCTTGGTATGATGCACTACTTCTTGGGACTAGAGGTGTGGCAGAGAACTGATGAGATCTTCCTGAGTCAGGGGAGGAAGTACACAGTTTAGAAATTGAAGAAGTTTGAGATATTGAACTTGAAGCCCTTGGCTACACCAATGATGACGACTCTGAAGAACCTAAGTGTGTCTTCTTCCAATTCTCTGACGAAATTGATCTGACTCTGTACAGACAGCTGATTGGATAATAATGTATCTGGTTAACACCAGACCAAATATTTGCTATGCAGTGAGTGCACTTAGCCAGTTTATAAGTCAGCTGAAATAGACACACTAGATTACTGTGAAGCATGTGTTGAGATACTTGTGAAGCACAGTTGGACATGGTCTGAGATATACTTCCAGTATTTATATGATATGGCAAGAATATATTGACTCTGATTGGGCAGGGAGCACAGTGGACAGAAAGAGCACCTTCGGGTGTTGCTTCACTTTGGGATCTTCCATGGTTTCCTGGTGTAGCAGGAAACGAACTTATGTGGATTTGAGCACAACAGAAGCAGAGTACATTACATTAAGTATGACAGTCCATGAAGCAATGTGGCTTCGCAAGCTCCTTGCAGATTTATCTGAACATGTGTTGGATTCCACCATTATTCATTATGGTAACCAAAATTGTGTGAAGATCTCTAATAATTAAGTGTTTCATGACAAATCGAACCACATTGAGATCAAGTACCATTACATCTGAGACATGGTGCAGAGGAAGGAAGTATTGGTGCAGTACCTTCCTACAGATGAGCAGGTTGATGATGTTCTTACCAAACCAGCACAAAGTTCAAGTACTTTCGTGACAGACTTGGACTGGCAGAGAATGCCTCCCTCGTTGAGAGGGAGTGTTGATGTTTGCAGCTTCCTGTGACATTCTCCAAATCATACTCCTCTATGACTAAGTTGAGTTGATCTGTGATGACACTTATCCAAGAAGGGATAAGTGGGGCACTTATTCGAGAAGGGATAAGAGTGGTTGGGCTTATGACCCAACATCCCTTCTGGAGAGCACATGAGAACATGTCAAGGGAGTTGACCCTTGACGTCACACACTATGGGAGCTGACCCTAGTGTTTCTAGAGGGTGTAGCCTCTAGAAGTCCACATGGAGCGCCATGTGTGACAAACTTTCTCCAGATCGTACTCCTTTGTGAATTGAGTTGAGTTGATCTGTGAGGACACTTATCTGAGAAGGGATAAGTGCGGTTGGGCTTATAACCCAACGTCCCTTATGGAGAGCACATGAGGACATGTCAAGGGAGTTGACCCTTGACGTCACACACTATGGGAGTTGACCCTAGTGTTTCTAGAGGGTGTAGCCTCTAGAAGTCCACATGGAGTGCCATGTGTGACAAACTTTCTCCACATCGTACTCCTTTGTGAATTGAGTTGAGTTGATCTGTGAGGACACTTATTCGAGAAGGGATAAGTGCATTTGGGCTTATAGCCCATCGTCCCATGTGGAGAGAACATGAGGACATGTCAAGGGAGTTGATCCTTGATGTCTCACACTATGGGGAGTTGACCCTAAGTGTTACTAGAGGGTGTAGCCTCTAGAAGTTCACATGGGAATGCCATGTGTGACAAATCTTTTGCTACTATGGTGTTTTTGTACCACTGGCGGAGACTGCGTGTCTCTGGACAGTAGTTGTGTACTACTATGGAAAGATACCTCCCTAGCTAAAAGAGAGTGTTGATGTATCAGCATCGGGCAGAACTTCTCCTAGATTGGGCTGCAGACCAAGGGAGATACAATACATCTATCACAAAGGTGCACTTGTGGTAAATGGGCCCAGACGTAGTCCTTCCTTGATCATGACAAGGAATAATATGGACTCAAGGTGCTTGAAGTGCTTTCCATGTGTCAGTGAGCATCAGGGCAACATTCACTCATAGGTGTGTACCTGTGGTGAAAGATCCTGGAGTGGTCTGTGTCCTAGTCATGGTGATTTGACAAGGAATGATAAAGACTCAAGAGGCTATATGATATTACATGTGGACCCAGAGTGAGCCTAATCTTAGAGAGAGATAATTGGCTCATAGGGAGAGCTCCATAAGGAGTTTCTCCTCGGTTCAGGTGGGAGAGAGACGTCTCCCAAGACTGACAGACAAGTGTCATGAGTCTAGGGTGAAGTTTGTATACTTCAGAGACAAGTTTGACATGATGCAGAATGTCTCCCTCGTTGAGAGGGAGTGTTGATGTTTAAGCAACATCGAGAAGACATTTCCTTAGAATAATAATTAATAATATAATTATTGATTATTAAATATCATATATAATAAGTAAATGATAATAATAAATAGTTATTGATTATTCAAGGGACGCATCCTTTCATGGATGGTCACCATATGTTCCCTATATATGGAACACTCATTGTTGTAATAATATATCTCATATGAATAAAAACAACACATACATGGGACTTAAATAGTCATTTTGGGAAGCACAAAGCTCAAGGCTTTTTGCAAAAGGAAGGTATTGACTACACCAAAACTTTTGCCCTAGTTGCCAAAACGGATATCATTCAAATCTTTCCTTCTATTGTTGTTAGCATCTAGTGGGATCGTCATTAAATGGATGTGGAATCTCTATTCTTGAATGGGGATATTTGAGAAGAAAATTATATGAAGCAACCTCTAGGTTTTGTATGAAATGGCTCTTCTCAATTTGTGTGTAAGTTGAAGAAGGGTTGAAGCAAGCCCCTAGGGCATCATATAAAAAGATCTATAAATTCTTTCCTTTTCAAGAATATTGATAGTGAGATCTTGATACTTGTCTTGTATGTAGATGACTTATACTTACAAGTATTGGTCTTAAGATGATTCTTGACATGAAGAAAACACTTAAAAGCAAGTTTGTGAACACTAATTTGGGTCCCCTACATTACTTTCTTGGCATTCAAGTTTTGTAGTTAGACAATGGTGTTTTTATCTCACAACCAAGGTATTCTCTTGATCATGTTCAAAGGTTTCGCATGGAAGACTACAAACCTTGTTCTAGATAATTTCAGTGTCGAGTCAAATTATCAACTAAATGTACTTCTTCCCCGTTGATGCTACTCTATATCTACAACTTGTTGGAAGTCTTTTATATTTGATTCGGAATGGTCCTGACAATACCTTTGTTATTCATATAGTTTCTCAATATATGCATAATACTAAAGAAACCCACTAGCTTGAAGCAAAACATATTTTAAGATATGTCAAGGGTACTTATCAGTAAGTATCCAATGTTGTTATGGGGGGCAGATAGTTGGCCAGATATACAATTTCAGATTGCACTAGAGACCAAAATGACTGCCTATGCTTTCTTCTAGGCTTTGGAATTGTTGCAATTTCACTTTCTTCTATTGAAGTTGAATATAGAGATGTTGTCACTATAGAGCAAGAAGTTGTATGGATTCACAGACTTTTGAAAGAACTTGGACTTCATTAAGGCTATCCTATGATGCTTCATTGTGATAAGCATGGCGATATTCAAATAGCTCATCATCCAATATATAACTCCGAGACCAAACTTGTTGAGGTCCATCAACACTACATTCGACAACTTATCCATGACTAATTCACTCGAATGGAGTATTGTCATACTAAGGACCAAATTGCTCACATCTTCACTAAATCCTTGACAGGCCAAATTTGTTAAGTTCCAAACTCTACTTGGGATGATGGAAGTCGTCATTCGGGAGGGGGATAAATGTGATGTCACTTCTTTGATCAAGCTTAAAAGGGGATGCTAGTGATAATGTATATGATCACTAATATTTTGTAAACTTGGCTTGGGGATATTATGTTTCAGTTTGTAGATTTTTTGAGGTCCTATGAGGCTGCCAAATAAAGTTTGTCTTTGACCTTAGTTTGGCTTTAAGTTTCAACTCTGTGGTTGTCCCTTGCTCATGTTTTAGGACAGCAAACAGTCACCAACTTTCTGCTCAATATTTTGATGGTTAAGTGTCCTTTTGAGGTGCCCTTGCAAGTGTTTTCTTTACTCAATGTTAGCACATGCAATATACATCAAAACAAATAACACTACCTCTAGATCGTTTAACTTTAAAATGTTGATCTACACTTCTAAGCATGCATGAATTTGACACATGTTTTTGGTCAACATGACCCTGGAAAAACCCCCCCATGGGGAAAACCAGTTTAGAATGTAAGTCTATATATGTGGAGAATAGAAGGTGGAATAAAACAAGTGCATGAAATAAATGAACATGATACAATAGAAGCTTGTCTCAAGTTGCAACACAAGTCCAAGAGTGAGAGATGTGCCCAAGCATGGTGTGCCCTCCTCAAATATAGCTCTATCCACTGAAATGAAGCATCCTTGCTCCCTGAAGCTCTGATGGAGAAACCCTTGCACCACAATGTGCTCTCGTGTGCTGCCTCTCCACTGAAACTGTCCTCGAAGCAACCTAACCACTGCAAGACCTCCATGCTATTTGTGCACCCTCCTCAAGTGTGCCCTCCTCCTAGCAAGAACAAGCACCACAAATAGTGCCCTCCTTCACCCTTGCGCCCTCTACTCCCTAGAGTGTGCCTAAGCTAGTGAAGGAGACTTCTACATGAAGTAAGAACTTCCCATAAGTTAGAAGGATGCTCCCTCTCTCAAGGATGTGCCTCTCCTCCAAGCAAATGCACCCCTACTCAAGCAATAAACTCACAACAATGTTTACCCTTCCATGTTATGCACCCTCCATCTGTTAATATTATGGTAGCTGCGGGAGGTATTTACCTCTACATGTGAACCTGACGAGAATAGAAGACTCCGAAAAGCAAGAGAAGCCCTAATGAGTTGGCTAATAACCCTAGAAGCCTTGTCGGCTCAAGAAGATAATTTATATTAGGCTATTAGCCTCCAAGAGAAGAAGTTGGCCAAAATTAATAATAATATACTGAACAGACACATACCCAGAAGGAGAAGTCGGCCCCAGCAAACTGGTAGGATTACTATAAATACAGGGCGCCAGTTCTCATTTGAAACATCTCAGCAATTGGAGACAGAGCCAGTTCTGCGCAGCAATTTCCCAATTGGTGCACACTGCAGTTGCAATTTGGTGTGCAGGCTTGGAGGAGGGTTGCAGGTGCAGCTGCAGCAGCTGCTAGTTTCAGTATTGGCTTGGATATCTCTTGGCTAGGTTTGGGACTATCTGATCAGTCTTTTGTGTTGCGTTATCCTTAGGGAGAGATGCGTTGCCCTTTGTTTGGCTATCTAGCCTAGGGTTTGCTTCCGGAGGAATTTCTCAGTCAAGGTTAAGGTGCTCGGAGGGAGGCTTCGGCCTATGGTTGGGTGACGAAGGTATCGTCAATGGTAAAACGATCACACCATCTTCTATATTCTAACAAGTTATGGGCCCACTCCCCTTCAGTTAGCCTAAAACGCTGGAAGGAAACGTAGCCGCTAGATATTGAGCTCGTTGAGATACTGTCGCTAGAGTTACTAGCAGGAGCAGTTTCCAAAAGCACTGCAGCTAGGGTTACCAGCAGAAGCAATTGCAGAAACCCTAAACCTCTTGTCGAGGCACCTTAAGTGACGAGATTGACCTAATCTCCCGATAGATCAGTGCACCCTAGCCCATCGCATCTCCTGGTACACTCAAAAGGCCAAGACGTGAAGTTTGGATTTCAGGTCAAATCTAGGGTTTCACCAAGTCAAGCAAACCATGACAAACTCTATGAAGTCTGAGAACAAGCTAGATGGAGCCTCTAACTTCAGAGCATGGAAGACAAGGATTGACCTCATCCTTGCTAAGAATAAAGTGTTGGATATTATGAAAGGAAAGATCGTGAAGCCAGAGTTTGAAGAAGGAGAAGAGAAGGAACCACAGAACATTACAGCTATGGAGAAGTTCAAAGATGTTGACATCAATGCCATGAGTATCATAGTGGATTCCATAAAAGACCACTTGATACCCTACATCTCTCATCTTGACTCATCGAAGAAGATGTACGATGCCCTAACAAATCTCTTCTCAGTCAGAAACATTGGACAAGTTATGAGTCTGAAGAATGAGC